>JAQFZK010000482.1:0-10712 GCA_034695905.1 Fridericia nemoralis | reverse complement strand
TGCATCCCACGCCAGATACTTTCCGCAGGCCCACGGAATAACTGACACCCCATCCGGTCGCAGACCCGAACCCATCAACAACCCTGCAGGCTCTTTAATCGCCGAAACTTTGGTCATTTAGGATTTTTGTTATTGTAATATTTTTGAATAACTATTAGCATTGGTATCGCAGTACTTGTAAACACTATTGTTGCCAACTATGATGGTGACTGTGAGAAATACAGTTACGACATAGGTTAATTGAGGGGTGGGGGTTCAGGCCAATGGGACGTCGCGCTTTTTATTTGTGTTTTATGTGTAATAAATGCGAGATTTATCGGAGTACCGATTTGTGACGATTTGTGATGACGGAGAGGGGTTCAAATGGACAAAAAGCGAGACGTCATATACAATATTGACACCATTCATATATGACGTCAATTCAAATATGGATCATAGTATGACGTCATTGACAACCACGCGTTCCAGAGAAATTACGTTATGGTATTCGCGTTGGTGGAACCGAGGGGACGGGAGTTACATGTTCCCCAATATGATGGTTCGGGTGAACGGGATTAACTATGCCCCCCCCCCCTCCACAATCAGGGATTTGTCCACCCAATCAGCTATCGTGGGACCACACTTTCATCCGGGGATGTTGGTCCTCCAATAATATCTCAACAAATGTTTTGCTCATCGCGCCAAACTTACTTACTGCTTAGCTCTTCGTAACTACCGCCGCATAAGTTAAAACCTACGTCGAACGTCGAACTTAATAGTAGCATTATGCATTCATTGATTTGTGAGAACGGTGTTTGAATTCACTATACACTGCAAACATATCATTTTACAAGATCATTTACATATCGTATCATTTGAGCATAAATATGCTATCGCAGAAGCAGGTTTAGGCAAATTCGGTTCAAACATGTCCTGAGTCTTGAACGAAATGGTTCATTCTTGCAAATCAGCAAATAAAATGAGCACAATGGTTCAATAGCTAAAAATCAGTGGGGTTGCAAGGGGCAAGTGCTGTATTTTCGAAAAGAGTTGGACCAAACAAAGTTACACTAGACATTTACTTTTATTTTATAAATAAGCCAACGCTATTTAGTCCAGGAACTGGCCTATTGGCCCGTATATACTCGGAAGGGAGAATAATTAAAATGTTATTTCATGTTAGGAACTTATAAGGCTCTAAACACGGCACTAGGTGGAATTGCTGAAAGTGTGGCATAAGTCCGCCATCTTGAAAATTCAAAAATGGCTTCCAATGCTTTTATAACCTAAAATAGTTTGAGAAATATAAGTGATAGAGAAGTAAATTTGCTATCAAGCGTATACTTTTTTGGCCAATTAATCTTAATAGCATATGCTCAATGTTGTGAAATAGTCACGTGACTATTAATAACCTAGTTCAGCCAGGGCCTAGCTAGAAATACTCACATGAATTTTTAAAAAGCTAGAATTTCTCTATTTCGTACATCTATGCAAAATGCATCAAGTCTTACCAACCCTGTGTTGTCTTTGTACATTATTTTAACAATGTAGGCTCCACCTTAATAATAATGGGATGTTGTAAGTCCCAAGTAACTGGTAAAATCCAAAATAATCGCAATAATACGTATTTATAATTTCTTTTGCTTGTATTTTAGATTCTGTTCAGTTTAATTTAATCACTTAATCATGGCAGTAATACCAGACGATTATACAAAAACTTGTTGGCCCAGTACTGAGGCTTAGCCTTTAAATCAGCAAACAAACTAGGGCATCGTCAAAGCCTGCTAACTGCATCATATGCCAAAAAGATGAGAAAAAATGAACCATTTTTCTCCTCCAAGGTGGAGATAAACCAGTTCGCGAGGCAGCTGATCTAAAACACATTGCTCAAAAACGATCGAAATTATTTGATTCAGACTATGAATTCAAGTACCACAATACCTATACTTGTTAAGAGCAATATATGGACAAATGCAATCTTCGATATTTCTCTAATAAAACCGCAGATGACTCAGATGCCCACAGATGACCATAGATTCTCAGATGACTGACTCTGAACACCGATTATTTTGGATTTTACCAGTTACATGGGACTTAAAACATCCTGTTATTATTACGGTGAAGACTACTTGGTTAAAATAATGTACAAAGACAGCACATAGTTGATCAAACTTGATGTATTTTGCATAGATGTACGAAATTGAAAGATTCTAGCAATTTTGAATCCTGTGAGTATTTAAAGTTAGGCGGCCTTGGCTGAAATTGGTTTTTCATAGTCTCTTGACAATTTCATAACATTGAGCATATGCTATTTAGATTCCTTGATCCATAAAATCAAACCCTAGACACCAACATCACATCTCTATCACTTATGCTTATAAAAGCATTGGCAGACATCTTTAAATTTTCAAGATGGCCGACTTATGCCACACTTTCAAAAAATCCACCTAGTGCTGTTTTAGGTTTTTAAAATGAAAAAACATTCAAATTATCCTGCCTTGCAAGTGTATACGGGTCCATAGGCCAGGCATTGGACTAACTTGAGTTTGATTGAAAAAAAGAAGCTTCTTAACCAGAACAATATTTATAGCCAATACACAAAAGTAAATAACCTGATTATAGTAGGGCACCACCAGGTTTTTGACAGTGGAGGGTCAAGGACAAATCCAGCAGATCTCTAGAATATTTCTCCCACTGCACGTTTCATATTTGCACCCTTTTACAATATATACTTTTCAGGTATGTAGATATATGTATAGAGCTCTTGCACAGCTGATAAAATTTGTTACGAAAAAGCTGATCGCCATAAGTTGGTTAACAGCCGTCAGAGCTAGTCCGATCGTTCCCGTCATGCTCCCCTCATGCTTCCTCACCACTAGGACTCTAAAAGACACCCTTTGTTGCGCCCATTACGATTGTCATATCAGACAATTAGGCTGAAAATCACATTATTACTATTATTGATTCTTAGCAGAAGTGAAATCAGACATGGCGACGGATCGGCACAGCTCTACTCATCTTGCTAAGACGCCCAATAGCACAGTTTGAATTTACCGCTAAGGCTTACGCGGCCGTAGCACAGCTGGCAGCCCGAATAAAACCGATGTTCTGATTGGGCAGCTATTAAGTAACATCGACGCTGTCACCGAGTGAATAGTATAGTTTTCGCGAATGATCTCTTGCAAAATCGGAGCAAATGTTAAACAGTACGAAACGTCATCATGCAAGTCCTCAATTTCTATATATGTATGCATGTGTGGATGTATTGATAAATTATAGTTCAAAACATACCGTCCTTTTTGCCGGGTTACGACTAGTTACATATACTATTCTACAAATCAATTTCCACAGAATGGTATGCAGGCCTAATAATTTGCTAAATTATATAACTGTAAATATGCAAACAAGTGCGATTTTTAAAATTGAACTTAAAAGCAATATTGCGAGGCAATATGCCCTCGAAGAGCCAAAACAAACTTTTGCCTACAAAATGAAATGTGGTCGCCCCAAATTCTTTTTCTGGGGGGAGGGGCGAGAGTATATGTTTAAATCTCTACTATAAGACGCTCCACCAGCGTCCATAATCGGATTTTCTGGAATTTACATGTTGTTCCTCTAATATTTTGATTGGAGGAGGGGCCGGATTGCAATATTCCCCCTCCAACAATTGCTCTTGTCCCCTCAATCGGAAAAACTATTCGTCCCTGGGTGAAATATTGATAGAATTGCTGCTGTATGTCTGCTGTTGCAGCCGCGTCGGTTGAGTGGTTGCTGGAGTTGTTAGTTTTATATTATTTACGGGTAAAGAGCGGTGGTTGATTTGACTATTTTTTCACGGAGCCGGGGCGGAGTTGAAACTAACAACTCCATGCAGACCTCTATCAATGACTTCAATCTGTATAAAGTTTCTTTAAAGTTAGCATTATACTTATAGGTCAATTAATTTGTCTGAGTAAGCAAGTGATTAAGATATCAGTATGCATATATTCATCTATTCATCTATTCATCATGCTACTGCACGCACTCTTTTGCTCTATAACTATGATTTGTATGTAACACATGAAATGTGACTTCTATTTTATCTTTAGTTGAAAGTGACAAATGCGCGCCTGTATGGCTGGATTATGACAAAGAACGGTCTGATTCGCATGTGTACAGTGTGTTCAAAGCTGAGAAGGACAGGAATGCTCTGGACAATACTTTTCTCACCTGCCAGGATTCCTGCATGAGACGTTCGCCATCGTGTCTAGTTTTTGATTTATTTACTAACAAAGAACCGAAATGTCAAATTTATCCAGACTACGAAGACGTCTACTTAGCCAAATATAAACGTGAATCTTACAACACTTTTGTATTTATCGGCTGCAGTGAGTACAAATCTACGTTGATGTTTATGACTTGGTTGTGATTGTTTTTTTTCTGTATTTAATTTCCGGAAGCATTTTTAATATAACAATAACATCAAGCATCTAGAACGATTGCCTTTCATTGGCATTCAGTTCTGTTAAGCTGCCCAAAAACAAACAATATTTGAACCTCTGTATTGTATATAACTTGTTTTGAATTATATAATTATGGTGATGGTGGTGTTCACGCGTCCACAAGCCCGAGCACCGCATGGATTCAAAGATCCAGTGGTATGAGGTCAGTGGGCAACATTTTTCAAGCGAAGATGTGTTTGGTGTCGTGATTATGGGTTTTGTATTGAGGACATAGTGAAGATAGATGCTGTTCTGGTTTGATTTTGTTAAGGTATGAGACGTGTATGGGTTACTTGTTGGTGCGTAGTTGTGCAAGAATTCTTGTGTTTTTTGTTAGAGAGGATATGTTCTGTCTTGCTGATTGAAGGTTGTAGTGTTCCTAAGATAAAGTTGTTTTCGCGTTTATGTAAGTAGAATTCTACTGATTGGTGAATGGTGATGTTTTATTTTGTTATTTAGTTTCGCAGATAGATCGGTGATCATTTCATGGTTTGTATACATATTGGATATGGAGTAGTTTGAATCGTTTAGGATAGACTGTTTCATTTCTCTTGAGTTGATGTTATGTTGAATTAGTTGATGCAGTGGATATATTGGGAGTTGTGCTTTCTGTTTAAGTTGTAGGGTATGTATATGCCACATATTAGATGCTCTGGGAGTAGTAGCGTTTCGGTCTAACCATGAAGGTGTTGAGTATTGGTATCTGCCAAAGGCGTCGATCTGGTATAAAGATTGGAGAGGCCCAAAAAAATGAAGATACACATTAATCGAATGATGCGTGAGTTCAGATCACTTCTAAAAGCAGGTAGGGCTCAAATGAATATAAGCAAGCTTCATCCTACAGTAGACTTACTAAGTTAGTATTGAAAGCATAAATTTAATTATTTGTTGGCATAATTTTTTTTATCTAGATCAATGTATTATGTAATTTCAAAATAATTAATTTAAAGAAATTTTATACTTTTACTACAGTACACATGTTGAAGTTACTACTGTACTGAATACTTGTCCTTCAATTCAACAAAACTTTCAGAAACAGATTATCAAATCTGCCAAGTCAATAGAGAGTCAACATAGTATTACTCAGAATAGCAGAACAATTTTAGCATAACACCAGTTCTTCATTCACTTTGAGTCAAAAATACCTAATATACCCTTTCGAATAGCTGATCTGGTAGATACTTCTGCAGCCAGTTTATTGATATCCAAACTATCGACTACATCTTGATTGACATGACTCTTCTTCGACTGACTGAGCCATGAGTCAAAACTTTCCTCTCGTTTTTTTGCTATGTCTAGTCAAAACCTTGTTAATCTGTTACAGTTATAAACGTATTACTATTTGTTTAAAGTTTCTATTATTATAGTAATCAAACGTAACTTGTAAATAATTTACAACTCCACATCGATCACGAACAACAATTAATTCTAATTCAATAAATAACAACGAATAAAACCCCATTCAAAATGATAGCCCTGAACTAATGAGAATCACCATGCCTTGGGGAGACAGTCTTTCTTCAATTGTTTTTTATTTATTCATTAACATTTGTTTCAGTCGCTATTCTTAATTTGTAATTCCATGACGATTTTATCTTGCTATAAATTTTATGACGATTTGTGAAATTTCACATTTGGTTTTTAGTGATACTAACTTATGTTTCGTGTGACATTTTAATCCATTATTTGATATTTTTTCGGTCACATTCATTTATATTCTTGCATCTTGCATTCACAATAATTATTTATCTTTATACTTAATATTACTATTAATTATGATCTCTTTACTTAATTTACTTTCTTATTGCTTCTTATTTTACTTTATTCCTTATAATATGTGATATGATAACTACAACCTGTTTATCCTTTGACCATAATCACTCAGTACGTTTCTGTCCGTCTCTAAACGTTCCCTCTGTCAGATTGTCAATTATAAATTTTAAGGCGTGAGGTTTTCTGCGGAGATTTGTCGAACTTTCTGCAGCGGGATATCAGAATGCTGCAAAATTTGCAGAATTCTGTAAAATTCTGAAAAATGTTGCAAAATCCCGGGATTTCGACAATTCTGAAAGAAATATTAAGAAATCGCTAACATTTTTAGCTATTAAATGAATTTATGTTAGTATACATACATTTAAAACATTTTATTTAAGTTTTTCGGGTATTTTATAGATGAATACAGTAGATTTTATTGTTAAACTGTAAATTAGCCACTTTTGCAGAATTCAGCGAAAAATTCAAGATTCCGCGATTGCAGGATTTTTTCGAAATTCTGCAAATGTTTCCAGAATCGCGGAATCGCGGAAAACCTCACGCCTTAATAATAATCAATAACTTAGAATTGTATATCCTCTCCTATTAGACTTCTTTCTGTAATATATTTCCGGTCATGTACAGCTCGTAATTAACACGAAAAGAGAGTAATACTTCACTGTCGATTTATTCGCTCAGACATGTTTACTAATTGAACGTAGAACTGCATAGTGGTTCTCATTTATTGCAGTTAGGCTTACGTCTTATGATAACGAGAGTCAAAGGCATTGTGCATAAATATGACACATTCATAAAATTAGGGTAGATATCTCAAAATATTGGGGAGGCCCGTTGTATAGACCGGAACAGAGGCTGAATTATTGAGGAGGCCCGGGCCTCCTGTGGATCGACGCGCATGGTATCTGCTGCACAGCCAGTGATACTTCTGATAGCAATGTTTTTGTCGTTGTAGTTGTTTTGTTGGAATAGTTTATGATAGGAGACCAAACTGTGCTCGCATATTCGATAAGTGGACGAACTATTGTTTTGCATGAGATTAGAAGTGTTTCTTTTTGTAGACCCCAGGTTGTTGCTGTGAGGGATTTTAGGAATTTTGGTATGTTTTCAGCTTTTTCTTTAGTGATTTTTGTATGTTCGTTGAAAGTGAGTCTGGGTCAAAGGTTAGGCCAAGAATTGTTTGTGTTTTGACATTAGGTATGACTATATTCTGTTGCTACTTTAGCAGAAAAGCAACTATGAAAACCTATTAACTAAATTGTTTCATGTATTCCGTATAACTAAAGGTATCTTTGAAAAACTAGACTTTTATATGTACAGTATCTATATTACATGCATCTTATCAACAACGTAGTATAACAAGATGTAGGCTAAACAGCTATGGTGATAATGATGCGCTGTACTTTGCCCTGTTAGTATTATTTACAAAGTTAAGTAAAGCTACGAACCCGTTACAATGTCAGCTGCTCAAATTGTCGGCCGTTTTAAATGGCAGTCGTTAAAATTGCACTCCTATGAAATTAACCCGTTGTAATTGCACCGGTTACGTTCGTTCCCGCTGAAAACACATAGGACTCATAAAACAGTACATCATCAATCAGTACGATATTACCTACCAAAACGCGATAACAACTCTGTCATAGAAACACTACCACCTTGAATGAAAATAACGTTAAACAATGATTATTATTAGTATTCAATCATCAAGACAAAGCACATCATATCCGAAAAAATACAGAAGAATCCTTGCTCAACTACGTTCCAGCAAGTCACCCATACTCCTCTCATACCTAAACAAAATTAATCCAGAACAACAACCATCCTCACTTTGTCCTCTATGCACAATTCATAACCACGACACCAAACACGTATTTACTTGACACGGACAGTATAACCACGACAGCGAACACCTATTTACCTGACACGTACAGTATAACCACGACACCAAACACCTATTTACTTGACACGGACAGTATAACCACGACAGCGAACACCTATTTACTTGACACGTACAGTATAACCACGACAGCGAATACCTATTTACTTACTATGGCCACTGACCTCGAAACACTGGATCTCTGCAATAACTCTGTCGCAGTTGCCGATCTGCTAAAGATATGGGAGGATGCCCTGGGGCAAGCCGGGGGCGGTGAGGGGTCTCAGGTCGTGGACGGATCTGTGGACGCGTGACCACTACTATTCAGAAAAATTTAATTGGTCATATGGCTATGTAAGAAGGATTACTGAAAGACGCCATTGATGGAAAAATAACAAAACGAAAATCAAGGATTGGATTGATTGTGGAATTAAAGAGGGTTCCTGATCTGATATGAAGAGAAGAGACGAAAGGCATGAACTGCGTTTATGTTGGAGGGCACAGTCGGCAGTAGTTCAAGCTTTTGAGGTGTTTGTTGTTTGCACTCTTGTATAACTATATGTGTCGACGACGTTTTAGATTCATTGAATAATACAACTCTAACGCTTGATAGTATTATGGAATGCATTTTGTAGTAATAATTTATATTGAATATTTGGATATATTTACTGTATGCAGACTTTGCAATCGATTTACATGAAATGATTATATTTTAAAATTAATATTATTTCTCAATGAAAAAATTCTTACATGTCTACTCATTACATTTCGTCAAATTTATTTAATTTATTTTATTCATTCATTTAAGTAACAAGTAAACGAAACCTATAATTTTTCTTGGTAGATGATAACGCTTTCTGCTGGACGAAGTATCCAAATACTCGATCCCGCAATGGGGTAGAATCTACATTACACAAAACACTTGACCGGTGCATGAGGCGGTGTCAAACACTAGGCACTGGCTGCGTTGCTTTTGACTTTGATAGCAGTAACAGACAGGAGCCGGGACAGTGCTACCTTTACGACAGACTCGATATTGTTACGTCAACAAGAGGATCAGAGATGAAAGTAGACCAGTACTTGCCAACTCCTTGTCTTGACAGTAAGTAGAGTACCGTACCGCAGTTTACAACTGAGATACATTGTACAAACGAGTTACACCTTGTTTATTCTCTAATATGACTACCAAGAAAATGAATACATAGTAAGCTGCAAGATGATACAAGCAAGTAAACAAAATGAAACTATTTAAGACAAATAAATAGGTATTTAATATTTAAATTTTGTATAGTGATATTTTAATATTGATATTAAGCAATATTAAACTATCAATATAACAATCAATATTTATATTAATTTAATATTAATGTTAAGCTTCATTAATTAATTAGAAATATTTAATATATATATTATATAAACTATGAAGTAGGCTAAATTCTGATATGACATTGTATAGTATATGATATTAGTTATTTAGTAAATAAATAATAATGTAAGTTAATATAATTTAAAGAAATAATGAAGTAATTATAAAAAAAATAAAAAGTTATATCATACATTTAATTAATCACTTAACTCGGCAATATTAAGTAAAATAAATATGGATCGGTGGGGATTCACTGGGGATCGAACACATAAACGTTTGATTTCTAGCTTATGCTTATCCGACAAGTTATTCGAGT
Organism: Fridericia nemoralis; assembly: GCA_034695905.1. Taxonomy (NCBI): domain Eukaryota; kingdom Metazoa; phylum Annelida; class Clitellata; order Enchytraeida; family Enchytraeidae; genus Fridericia; species Fridericia nemoralis. Next base: position 924 of record JAQFZK010000482.1, on the reverse strand, counting down.
CTCTAATTCTGTTAAGTTCTTAAAACCCATTCAGTAAATTGTATGACGAATAATCAGAGTCTGTCCAAATATGACGTTACGCTCGGAGGGGAGGGGTCCATGTTACCCAGTGCGGCTTAACGGAGGTGGGGTCAAAGAGGGTCAAACAGGCCCGTAACAAGCTTCTTCAGGAGTGGGGTCGTCTAAATCAAAATGCACCTTTCGTGTCCGGGAGGTCATCATACCACATTTGCAGACTTTTAATAAATTTTTCAATTTTTCTCGCTTGGAGATTCGTACGAGTGCTTCAAACCCCCGTGGTTACGGACTCAGGGGTGTAGCAACGGGGGCCCAAGGAGGCCCTGCCCCCCCCCCACCCGTGCTAAAGTATTGGCCCCCTGCTGAAAAAGAAAAATAATTGTGGTTAAAGCAGTAGCTTTAGAGCAGTAGTTTAAAACAGAAGTCTTTTGGGGTGTTTCTTGGCAGGTACCCCCTGCTCGACAGGTTGTTTTTTTTTGGGGGGGGGGGATTTTTTGTGCCTGGCACCACCCCACTCCCGCTGCTCGACAGTTTTTTGTGGACTTGCGTGTTGCCCCATTCCCCCCCCCCTCCCGCTCGACACATTTTTCAAGGCCGTGAATTTGTACCCTGGCTACGCCCCTGTGCGGACCTATCAAAACTAGTGTGAAGTCATATAATGGACAACCCTTTTTCAGTACTTTCATTACAGTACACCAACTTATATTTTATTTTTTATTTATTTAAAAGAAACTCTTTCTAAACAAAATAAAGGAACGTTGTAATGCTGAACGACGATATGTGATAACTACACGAAGTAAAATATGCCCATTGGTCAATTAACGTCAAAAATTATTGGCTTGAACAATGAACAGCCAGCCTCAGTGCTTCTATTCGTTAGTTTTTTATGGTTAGAATAGGATTAAG
>JAQFZK010000481.1:0-10715 GCA_034695905.1 Fridericia nemoralis | reverse complement strand
TGATGGTGGGCAGGAGGATTTTTTCAAGTGTTTTGGCTAGTGGTGAAAGGAGAGATATTGGTCGGTAGGAGGATCCTGTGCCATGATCTTTGTTCGGTTTGGGTATTGGTATAACCTTACCATTGTTATTATGGTTCCGATTACTGTCAAAATATAGTAAAAAGTAAATATTCATATAATACATGCGATATATATTTTGTTGACTGACGTTTGTTAACAGAATCTGGTGGCAAGAAAAAGAAGAAGGGATCCGCTTACCAGACCATTTCAGCCACCCACAGGGTTAGCAAGATACAACCAATTTGACAGTTAAACACAAAGTATATTCTTTAATAAAAACTCATCCTTATTCGTATTTATTAATACTTTAAATATTGTTATTTAAAAACTTTTAAGAATAAATTTATATTATACAGTATATGATTTGGCTTGTCTGCAGCATATTTATAATTAATGTGTAAACACGTGCAGGAACAACTGTCGAAGTTGATGGTGACATTGAAATCAACCCATCCATCGTTCGTGCGTTGCATTATTCCCAACGAGCAAAAGAAACCAGGTCTCTTGATTTCATTTTGACTATCATATATATTGACTGTGTTCTAACTATAGTAAATATTAATTGAGTTCTGAATAAAGTAGGTAGTGACTGCGTTCTGGCTATAGTAGGTATTTACGCCTTAGACCTACATAGACTAATGTAACTTAATAGACAATTTGTGCGACCTGTCTAAAGTCTGCATTGAATTCTATTTAAATAATGTGCTCATAGATTATACATTACCTTTTTATATACTGTCAAATATGGGAGGCAAATATGAAACGTTTCTTTAAACATAGAATATGTAGATTATTCTGATCTTCGGTTTCATATAGACACCACATCTGTTGTGTGTTTCGTGCAGGCATTCTCGATGCTGAGCTTGTGCTGCATCAGCTGAGGTGTAACGGTGTGTTGGAAGGAATCCGTATCTGCAGAAAGGGATTCCCCAACAGAATGGTCTACTCTGAGTTCAAGCAGAGGTTACCTATTTAACTTTACATGTATTATAAATTACTATTTTACATTTCCTTTTTAAAGTTGAAATAATAAAATAATTAAATATTTAAGCTGAAGTAATTATGAAATAATGAATTTCAAATTATTATATTTTTGAAAAGAGGATTATGAGGCAACTGTGTTGATTTTAGATACTCAATCCTGGCTCCCAATGCTATTCCTCCCGGCTTCGTTGATGGCAAAGTTGCGTCTGAGAAGATTCTGGGCGCCCTGGACCTCGGCGAGAACTACCGTATCGGTCACACGAAGGTTTTCTTCAAGGCTGGAATCCTCGGTCAACTTGAGGAGATGCGTGACGAACGTCTGGCAAAGATCATCTCTAACTTCCAGGCTCGCATCCGAGGCTACATGATCCGTAAGAACTACACAAAGCTGCAGGATCAGAGGTTAGGCACCACACTACTTTCTTTTCGGAGTATTTATGATTTCATAATAGTGATAGTGTTCAAAAAATACATGTTGTTCAAGTTACTGTAAATATGTGATTATTTGTATTAGGTTTAACCGTTTAATATATTAACAGGAGCGCAATAAAGGTGCAATTATTAATTTTTATGCAATTTCATATTTTATTTATACTACTGTCGTTCAGCAGATCGTCAGCTTCCTGAGTGATTTTTCTTGTTTCACTAAGAAATTATTTTGGATGCTTATCCTGAAATACTAAAAGTATTTGTGTAATTATGTTGTTAATTACAGAGTAGCTCTCAGTGTGATTCAGCGTAACATCCGTCGCTGGATGTCGATGCGCAACTGGCAATGGTGGAAGCTGTACACTCGCGTCAAGCCTCTGTTGACTCAGGCCAAGCAGGAGGATGAACTGAAGAAACAAGCTGAAGAGTTCGAGGCCACCAAGGCTGAACTGGCCAAGGTCCAGAAGCAGAAGAAAGAGCTGGAGGAGCAGAACGTCGTGCTGCTGCAACAGAAGAACGATCTGTTCATCCAGCTGCAGGCTGGTGGTGACACCATGTCAGATCTGGAGGAGAAACTGTCGCTGCTCGTTAACCAGAAGGGAGAGCTAAGCGGCACCGTCAAGGAACTGGAAGACAAACTGGCTGATCTCGAGGGCGGAAACGAGGAGCTCATTGAGAAACAACGCAAGCTGGAAGATGCTAACCACGACCTGAAGAAGAACGTTGAAGGTTTGGAGTTGAATCTTCAGAAGGCCGAGCAGGAGAAGCAGACGAAGGACAACCAGATCAGGACTCTCAACGAGGAAATGGCTCGCCAGGATGAGAACATTGGTAAACTGCAGAAGGACAAGAAGAGTCTGGAAGAGACGATAAAGAAGACTCAGGCTGACCTCGCTGCTGAAGAGGACAAGGTCAATCATCTCAACAAGCTGAAGCAGAAACTCGAGGGCACCATTGACGAGGTACTAATTCCAGCTAATCTACACTTGAATAATAATATTAGTTATTTATTCTTTATTATCTTTGCATAAAATAGAACTTTAAGAAATATGAATATAAACAAAAAAATATGGCTATAAATAATATGAATATGAACATAAATAATATGAAAATATTTAATACACACATGGCTTGTGGATTATATTCAGATGTGATTGTAACTCTGTGTAGATGGAAGAGAATCTTGAGCGTGAAAAGAAGGTGCGCGCTGACGTTGAGAAGGCGAAGAGAAAGCTGGAGACCGACCTGAAGATGACACAGGAGACGGTCGAAGAGCTGGAACGTGTCAAGCGTGAACTGGAGGAGGGCGGCCGCAAGTTTGTATTACAATTTTTAGATCATTTATTACTTGTAAAATAATCATAACATTTCTATTGAAGTACTTGGCTGAAGGGATGTAACGTTCCAGTAATTAAATTTATAATTCATAATCTAACAGCTTATCTAGACAGGGCCTATAATTAACTATATGTGGAAATGACAAATTATTATATAATCAAACTGTGTAATGAAAATAAATAAAAAATAAATAAATCTGACTAATATATTGATTTCGTAACTGAATATGCCATGAAAAGCAATGTCGTTTTCAACTCCTATTACATTAAGAAATACTGTAGTGGGAGTTGTGATTGACACCACTTTTCATGTTATTTACAGTTATGTAATCAATGAATTACTTTTCTTTTTATTATCGATCTATCTTCATTACATTATTTGAATGTATAACAATTTAAGCATTTGCATAACTAACTTGATTCAGTAGAGACTGAAGAGATAAACTGTAGCAACATTATTTTGATTTGTCAGGAAAGACAACGAGTTGGCTCAACTCAACACGAAGTTGGAGAGCGAACAGAACCTCGTCGCTCAGCTGCAGAAGAAGATCAAGGAGCTCCAGGTATGTATTTAATTAACATGTCATTAAATTGTGTATTGTATATTTATAACAGAATTAGATAATCAATATTTATGTTTTAAGATAACTTATCTTTAATTTAATTATTTTGTTGCACATAACAGCCATTAGTTAATGTTAACTTAGACAGAAATTGTCATTTTAGAGCAAGTAAGAATAAAAATTGTTTTTCAGTTAGTAACTCATCTGTGGTTGTTATTTGACAGGCTCGCATTGCAGAGCTGGAAGAAGAGCTGGAAGCCGAGCGTGCGGCTCGCGCCAAGGTAAGGCAACTTTCCTTTTCTTTCAGTGTTTCTCTTCTTAGGAAAATTAAAATTATTTCCTTCAAATGTTATATTAGTTGTTAAACTGTTATGAATATTTTTTGATATTCAAATTGTGATGTCTTCTTATAACTGATTGATAAAAAAACTATTGTATAAAACCGGTGTGAGCTATTTTTGCACGTTATATCAATGGAGATGTTTCAATGTCAGCCCATGAAGAAACATTTAGCTGAGACATTACATTTACTGGTCATGAATGAATTGTATTGTGTCTGTGACAGGCTGAGAAGGCACGCAAAGAGCTGCAGGCTGAGTTGGATGACCTCAGCCAGAGATTGGATGAGGCTGGTGGCGCCACTCAGGCTCAGGTAAACTTTTTTTGAAAGCATTTTATGTGATTGGCAATGCTCTAAATCTTTCGTGTTTTCAGTCTGGCAAAATAATGTTGACTCAATTTGACAAATGTAAAACAAATCAGCAACTGATTTGCAAATTTTGCATATATTACCATTTCATAAAGAACATGCATGTTAATGTAAAACAAGTTTAACTTATTTTTGTTCTATACTTGTAAAGTTATCCAGTATTTGTCATTTGTTTGCAAAGTGCATAATTTATTGTATAAAATTAATCAATTATAACCTTCAGAACGAGTGTCAACTTGGATATCTATTTAAATTTAAATGTAATTGTTTCTACTTTTTCCGAAAATATAACAATATACGGCTCATGCGTGGTATATTATAGCATACTATGATTACCACTACTACAACAAATGATATGATTTTGTATGTATGGATACGGAGCATTCATTATTTTGGATAAAAAATTTGTTTCTAATGATGTCATATCATTACAACTGATTGATGACAACGAATCAATGGTGTTTTGTTAGCTCGATGTCAACAAGAAGCGTGAGGCTGAGCTGCAGAAGTTGCGTCGTGACCTGGAAGAGTCTCACCTGCAGAGCGAGGCTCAGTTGTCTGCTCTGCGTAAGAAACAACAGGACTCAGTCAATGAACTGTCAGAGCAGCTTGACCAGATGAACAAAGTCAAGCAAAAGTATGTCATATCTGTTTATAATGAAAAACTCATATAGAAATTAGAAAGGGTGTGATGTTGACATTGTCTCTGATGATGAAGCAAACATGTTTAAAGTTATTGTTTATTTATTTTATCAGACACGTTAAGATAATTAAGTATTTAAAGATATTATTATTGTATGCAAAATGATAACATAGTAATTGAGATTATAATGATGTTTAAAATGTTATTAGTAAATGTTAATTGTTTTCAGAATTCAGTTACGTTTTATTGTGTTTATTTTGTTGCCAGGGTTGAGAAGGAAAAGTCTCAATTGAAGGCCGAATGCGATGACTTGCGCGGACAACTTGACCATGTCGGAAAAGGAAAAGTTAGTCATTTTTCATAGAAAAATTAATGTGCTATACTTAGTACGCATTGTTTTACTGATTAGTATTATTATAATTACCTAATTTGTAAAATATGCATTCCTTTTCCTATTTATTGTCAAAATATAAGCTTTGCAAGTTGTTTGCAAAGTCAAAATTGTAAAGTTAACGAAATGCTATTAAACTTGTAAACTTTACTAGGTGCAAAATGTTTCTGTATACACTAACTCACTTGATTGATAAAAAATCTAAAAAGACCTAACGATTAATTAATTTGTTTCATTTAGGGAACCTCAGACAAGACCCTCAAGGCTCTCGAATCTCAAATCGCTGAGCTGCAGGCGAAGCTCGACGCCGCTATGCGTGAGATCCAGGAACTCACCAGCCAGAAGTCCAAGGCAGTTGCCGAGAGCACCGATGCCGGCCGTAAACTCGAGGAAGCCGAAAGCCAACTCAACCAGCTCGGAAAGGCCAAGCAGGCGCTGACGAAAAGTCTCGATGAGGCCAAGGGAGCACTCGAAGAGGAGAGCCGAGTCCGTGCAAAGCTCCAAGGAGAGTCCCGTAATCTCCAGGCCGACATGGATTCACTCCGTGACCAGCTGGAGGAGGAACAGAGCGCTCGCTCTGACATGCAGCGTCTCATCACCAAGGCTAACAACGAGGCCCAGGTGTGGAAGCAGAAGTGTGAGAGCGGAGAGGGAGGAGTCAGCGGCGAGGTGCTCGATGATCTCAAGCGTAAGCTGTCCGTCAAGCTGCAGGAGACCGAGGCTCAGCTCGAGGCGGCCCAGACAAAGGCGAGCAGCCTGGAGAAGGCCAACAACAGACTGAGAGGAGAACTGGAGGATGTCACTGTGGAAGTTGAACGCGTCAGTACAGCTTCAAATACGTTTCTATTGTTAAATAATTATGGTATTAATTTTTTGTTCACTTACATATTATGAAATTTAAAATGAGTTCATGGAACATTATGCTACTTGTTACTTTAGACACAGATTAACACAGTTATTGGTGTAGGCAGTTATTAAAAACTTGTTGCAATAATCATTGATCACTTAGAATTTGTCTAATCCGTAATAATATGACTTCAAATCAAAAGGCAATTAGTCGTAAAGGCCATTACAGGTGTAACAAATTCAAAAGATTAACATGAACTAGGTGCTCTTTTTTTTTGATTATATTCTACAACTTTTTTCATTTGTCAAACTATAGTCGACTGCCCTGGCCAACCAAGCCGAGAAACGTCAGAGGTCGTTCGACAAGGTCATCGACGAGTGGAAGCGCAAGGTTGCTGACCTCCAGGCCGAGTTGGACAGGTCGCAGAAGGAAGGTCGCGGTACAGCCGCCGAGGTCTACAAGCTGAGGGCTCAGCTCGAGGAGTCGTCTGACGGCATTGAGGCTGTGAGACGAGAGAATAAACATCTGTCCGGTGGGTACTGATAGAAACCTTCATCTTTTATTGCTGTGAAAAATCTGGTCGCAGCAGTATTTATATAATGAAAATATGGGTAAACGATGTAGAAAGTTACCAAATGTTTCGCGACTTTGTTTGCTGTAGCTTTTTTGTTTTACTTCAAGCTTCAATAAAGTTAACAGTAGGTAAATGTTATAAATATTTGACATTATTTGTAATCTACGTTGCAACATTTAAACTACACCTTTTGTTTTATTGTATTTCTGTATGGCAAAATCATGTGCAATAATACATAAGGTTTTGAATGCACATAGATGAGATCCACGACCTGACTGATCAGTTGGGAGAGGGAGGCAAGAGCGTTCACGAGATGGACAAACTGCGCCGTCGTCTGGAAATGGAGAAGGAAGAACTGCAGGCTGCTCTGGAAGAGGCCGAGAGTGCTCTGGAACAAGAGGAGGCGAAGGTTGCGCGTGCCCAGCAAGAAATCTCTTCCATCAGAGGAGACATCGACAGACGCATTGCTGAAAAAGAAGAGGAATTCGAGAGCTCGAGGTATTGCAGCAAAATTTCATTATACTTTCTCTCATAATTGCGAATAAGCAACATCAGTTAGGCTTAGAAAATGCCAGAAATGAAATGACTTGTCAATTGCCAAAAATTGAGTTGAGTAAGGAGGTTGTTTGACATCAGCAATCGTTGGTTTCGTTTTGAAGGCACTTGACCATTAGTTTATTATAGTTCCACAACTACAATACAGTGACTGATTACAGTTGTAGCAAGTAACAAAGAAATTAATTAGTTGAAAATTCAACTGGTGTATAATGAAGCAATTGCAGCGGAAAATAATTGACAGTAACGCGATATTATACACTGGCTTAAAATCACAGCAATTGAAACTAACATTTTCATTACTTTGTTTTTCAGGAAGAATCACCAGCGTGCACTAGAATCCATGCAGGCGAGCCTTGAGGCTGAGGTTCGTGGAAAGGCTGAGGCTCTTCGTGGTAAGAAGAAGTTGGAACAGGACATCAACGAGCTGGAGGTTGCCCTGGACAATGCCAACAGAGGTCGTGCTGAATCTGACAAGAACGTCAAGAAGTTCCAGATACAGGTCACTGAGCTTCACTCGCTCATCGAAACCGAGACACGCAACCGCGATGAAGCCAAGGAACAGCACCTGGCAGCTGAGCGTCGTTCCATCGTGTTGGCTGGAGAGCTTGAGGAGCTGAGGACACAGCTCGAGTCTGCTGAACGTGCACGCAAGGCGGCCGAGGGTGAACTTCACGAGGCTTCTGATCGCGTCTCAGATCTCAGCTCAACCGTTTCATCTGTTGCAGCTCAGAAGAGAAAGCTGGAGAATGACATTCAGGCCATGCATGTACGTTTTTCAAAGCTATTGTTTTTACTTGATTGTATGCACCTGTAGTTGTATGTAACTTTTGCAATTACCCCCTGGTAAATATAAATAATGAACATCAATTGACTATTTTGTATATTATACCATCTTCAATATGTTGCAGTAAAATGTAGTAGAACATGCCACAATTTACTTCAAGTATTCCTAATAAATTTGAAGTAACATATTTATTGATGCAATTATTTTAATGTTGCAAATGAATGTTTAGGCTGATCTAGAGGATCATGCCAATGAGCTGAGATCCTCCGAGGACAACGCCAAGAAGGCGATGGCCGATGCAGCTCGCATCGCGGAGGAGCTCCGTCACGAGCAGGACCACGCCAGCCAGATCGAGAAGCTGCGCCGCAACCTCGAGGCCCAGGTCAAGGAGATGCAGGTCCGTCTCGACGAAGCCGAGGCGTCGTCTCTGAAGGGCGGCAAGAAGACGATCCAGAAGCTCGAGTCCCGCGTGAGGGAGCTGGAGGTGGAGCTGGAGAGCGAGCAGCGACGCTACCAGGAGGTGGAGAAGAACCTGCGCAAGGAGGACCGCCGCGTCAAGGAAATGGTTGCCCAGCAGGATGAGGATCGTAGGAACTATGAACGCTCGGCGCAGAATGTCGATAGCCTTCAGCAGAAGATCAAAACGTTCAAGAGACAAGTCGAGGAAGCGGTTAGTTACACTTAGTTCTACAATTTGCCATTTCTGGTGACTTTGCTAATTACTGAAAATATTTTAACTGTTGGTCTTCCTGCCATATTAACTATTCCCAAATACTAATTAATGAGGTAGCTATTTTCACAGTGAATTGCACAGGCAATGATAAGTGGAAGGGTGTTCACTATTACCTCACTAGCTGAAATAATTACTAGGTATGTTAAAATTTGTTAGTTTGGTTTACTTCAGTAAGGATTGTTGATATAACTCTGGTAACTTAAATGTGTTTAGTCTAAATTACAATGCTTCGGAACGCCTGATATTTTTTATTGAAATTTTGCTCGATTTGATGCGTGTGGATTTTTGTCTGTTTGTAGTGACGAGCATACATTTATGTGCTTGAAGTTTACCTAATGCAATTTGTTGACTCTAACAGGAAGAGATAGCCGCCATCAACCTGGCCAAGTATCGCAAGGTGCAGCACGACCTGGAGGAGAGCGAGGAAAGAGCTGACCTGGCCGAGCAGGCCGTGTCCAAGATGAGGGCCAAGAACCGCAGCAGCAGCGTTACCACCACCAGCAAGGGACCGGTGCGCAAACAGTTCTTTATTCTCTCTTTTTATCTTCCAATTATCTCTCTTATTTGTATTTCTTGTTTCCTCTCTCTCCATCCCCTTCTCTGTCTGTCTTCTTTTTCTCTTTTCTCCATTTCTTGATTTGTTCTATGTGTCTTTCATTATTACATTCTCTCTTATTACATTTCATTATTACATTCATTACTATTACATTTCATTATTACTCTTTCTTTCTTTCTTTCTTTCTCACTTTCTGCCCTTCTTTCTTTCTTTCTTTCTTTCTTTCTTTCTTTCTTTCCTTTTAGTCAATATTTACTGAGCATAATAATATTGGATTTAGCATTGAATAATGGGGGAAATTCAAATTAAGAATTGAATCGGTAAAAGAATGGAATTGGAGTGCATAATATAAACATTTATTCAACACAGTAAGTGATGAAATGTTACATATTTTGAATCATACATGTGTTCTGAATTAAATTTAAGAGAACTTAATTTTGATAATAGAAAATAATTAGTTTGGGCAAAATTTTTGTAACTTACTTACACATGTTTAAAGTAATTATATTTTGGATTTAGCACATAACAAAAAAGATACAGTTTTGGACAAGTATATAAATTATAATCGATTTGTTTAAACTAAATTGAAAACAACATTTTTTGAGTTTTTTTTATACAAGCAGCTGTTCATTTTGGCTACCATTTTAAACGATGCACTGAATACTTAAATAAGTAAAGTTTTGCAGTATTTCAGATTTAGTACTGTATTTGTGTATTTAAATTCTATTTCAGGGTGGTAGCACAGTCACCAGACATGAAAGAACAGGTATAACCAAATATATTTTATTTATGTTTCTCAAAATATCTTTTCTATTTTATTAAACTCTACGTAAAGGAGAGTATAGTTTCTAGAAACTGTTCAATTCATTTACATTTTTAAAGATTAATTTTGAGTCGTACAATAATTATTGTAAATAAGAAGATTATTGATCAAATAATATGGTTTACTGTAGCCATTAATTTATGTAGTTTTACAGTTGTACATTTCAAATAAATCTCTCCTAACATCAATTACTTTTCGTGTTCGTTCACTTTATCAACTGTTCACTTTATCTTTATCGACATTAAGTTGAGGTTAGGATTAGAGTTAAGGTTAGGGATAGCGTTAGGGTTAGGGTCAGGTCTACCGCTAAGGTGAGAGTTAGGGTTCAAGTTATAGTTAGGGTGAGCAGTGGCGTAGCCAGGATTTCAAATTGGGGGGGGGCCTAACAATCTGTCCCAAAAGTATGCATCAGGTTGTTAACTTGTTATAACTGATACATACAATGGTGCAATAGCAGACTAAATGTATTTAGTAATAAATAACGTATATACGCAATGAATAATGGGTAGCCTATAATATATATCAGGGGCGTAGCAAGCCTTTAAAAAATGGTGCGGCCAGTTTTTTTCACTTCAAAAAAGTGGTACGGCCAAAGCCATGTTTGGCCGTACCAGTTTAAAAAGTGATACGGCCGGTTTTCTCATTGAATTTCTTACCACCTCTTATATTGGCTATAATATTGTTTATTATCAAATCAACATCACTCAATCAATTAAAACAGATT
>JAQFZK010000480.1:0-10716 GCA_034695905.1 Fridericia nemoralis | reverse complement strand
CGGATGCCCTTCCTAGCACAACCTCGCTTTGCGAGGAATGGTCCCTTTCTCAGGGAAAAGTGTTCTGCTCTTTGGTTTCGGTAGTAGTGTAGGCCTGAGCCTACACCACCACCATGAAGGAACCAAGAGCAGATGAGAGCGGCCTTCCCTTTTGCATAGCTCTGATCAGACCACCCACCGTTAGTCGCCCTTTACGACATGCAGGTCGCGCAGTGGCAATATTCTTAGTTCCCCAAAGCCACCGGGGGTGTCTCATTTATTTGAAGCTGCCGAAGGGGAGAATGTATTATTTGAAGCTCGTGTATTGAATGCATAGAGAACTCGGTTATGAAGTGGATAGAAAGTTCTGAACCGTGTGAAGTTTCAATTTTAAGAGAACTATTAATAACCGATTAAAACGATATATCCAGCGATTCCGTTAGAGGGAGTCAGTGCGTCCGAGACACACATTTTGTGAGCTCGGACGCACAAAATCAGAGACCCTGGCGTCCGTGGACGCACTGTAAAAACGGCCGGACTCTCAAAAAACAGTGTGGATGCATCCATTGAATGCACAAAACTGAATTAAGTGCATCTGTATTCAGATGTAATTGCTAAACAACTTCATGTAAAATTTGGTTATTTCATTTTTCATTGCATTGTAGAATGTTGCATAGCTAATAATAATCACTTATTAAGTTCAAAGCCTAAAGGATGTTTGAATGTAAAACAATAATGTAAAAAGAACGACGTAATTTGACTTTGTCAAAAAAGTCACAGAATTAGTTACATTTCGAATCGAAAGTTTTAAATCCGGACTCTCAAATTACAACTGTGAAGGGTCCAGGACTCCTTACTTTTGGACTTGGACTCCCAAAATCGGGGAGTCCGGGACACTTTTAATTTATACCTTAGTGGGAACCCTGGATATATCTTTGGATTCAAATGGATAAACAAATTGAGTCTTGTCTAAAAATGGCAGTGGCAGATTTAGGGGGGTGGGGCCGGGGGGTCAATGGCCCCCTCCCGTCGTCTGAGATTTTTTGATTTTTCCCATACAAAAACCGCATTTGTGGTCGAAATTGTAGTAAAAATGGGTGCTTGCCCCCCCCCCCTGCTGAGGTTTGGCCCCCCTCCAAAACTTCCTGGATCCGCCCCTGACAAATAGTGATAACATTTTCGTTCGTATCACCTATTTCGTAAAATTATTGAGAAAAGAATGGATAAATAATGAATATATGAAAAATCTAGGTTAGAAATGATTGCAAAATTACAAGATGGTTCGTATGCTGTAATAAAGAGAAAAGTTGAAGATAGAGAGGGTTAAACATTTGGGTGTCAACTGTCAATGATCTGTCAGATGGTAAACTAACTATGACGATGAATTTATGACAATGTAATTGACAACATATCGTTTATATTTCCAGTGAACAATATTTCTGTCCTTCTGTGGTTATTCATTGTTGATAATAATGACGCCCACTTTAACTAATACTATACTAGGTATAATTACCGTACTTACAATATCAACATCATTTAGATAACAGCGGACGAATTATTTGCAGCGAGTATCATGAAAACTCGTTATTAAATTAATTATTAATTGGTTATAATTAAGACTCAAATATATCCTTTACTGGTATAATTCAGTACCGTTACACGGTATTACAAATAATAATTTCACTGTCAATGCAGCGGAACCGCTTTCCGCTCAATTTAATACATTTCTTATACGCGATGTTATTTTGCAGATATCTTCAAAGCTAGCTAAGCTTTATTCTCGGTTAACAAAATTATTTCTTTACAATATAATGATGTTGTAAGTTTTGTTGAGAGTATAAATTTAGTTGTTTATGTGATCCTTACTGTAATTAAATATAATATATTTCATCCCGACTGAAATAAAATAACTTGGAAATGTATCCCTGCATAATTTAAAAGCTATTAAATATTTAATTTCAAGTATTATGTAAACTATGCTGCTTATAGATATAAACACTTTGTCACTTATCACCTACATTTTAATGAAACGACAGTTTGGTCGAGATTTCCCAGCATAGATAACTATAACTGACTTTGAGTTTGGAATTTGCCACGAATTGCACAAATAAACTGCACAATAATTTCTGCCTTTTACTTCATCTACCTCTAATACTCATTTAAGTTTTTTCCCCAAAAAATGTACAAAAACGCTTTTCTTGGAGGTGATTCGTCAGAGCAGAGAGTGCAAACATTTCTTAAGTTACTGCAAGAAAAATGACCGTAAAATAACCTTTGTTGAATAATGCGCAACAATACAAAAAACGAGGACCATTCTGTGAACATGATTTTCACAACTCCTCTTTACAAAGTTGTGTTTGTTAGCCAAGAATTCTTTTCCATTCAGAGTTATTCCATTTTCTTTCTGTGCCCATACAGTCTCATGTCAAGCTGGAACCATATCGTATCCAAACGCCTTCAGAGCATCATTCCATTGTTAAGCTGCAGGAGACAACTGCTGCGACACGTTCGTTTCAAAAATCCCACGGTGTCAGATTGGTATGTATGTTTGGCCAACTGAATAAGTGTGTAGTGAGTCTACTAGTGACATGAATAATTGGAGGAGTGCCTATACTTAGATTTTTGTAGCAAGTACAAGTCGAGATAATGGCGAGGTTTATTTTATTGATCTATATAGAAGTAGGAAGGTGAATTTCTTTGCGTATATTCAAATCAGGGAAGGTACATTTTTCCTTGTGAGTGCATCTTAATTGTTATTTATGTAAACTTATGAGTGAACGAACTCCGTTTGATTCTCCCCAGTCGTGACTGAAGGTCTTGGAACAATAGTCGAGTGTATTGTAACGGTTTTAGTCGATGGCATTAGGTGTGAATTGTGAACTTGTGATTGAGCCGATGTTGTTGTTAATAGCGCAAAAACGCTTTTCAGTATTTGAAGAGTTCATTCATTTTGCCTGAACAAAGTGATCGGCGTGTAAAGTTGTGGAGGGGATGCATCGGGAGTTTGACTGTCTGCTTCAGTTGTGATGCATGCAGTTTAAAATAATAAAATAAAAAAAGAATTGCTTTATTATGAAGGTGTTGTGTGCTTATTTCTGAAGTGCAGACTAAAGTTTTAACTGTTAGAAGTAAAATGCAACAATGGCTTTAAATCCTTCCTTCCCCGTAAGAAGAAGACAAAACTAATAAGGGAGTGTTACAAGCTAAAATATTGAGTCGCAATTTAAGCGATGCAGCCTGAAAACGCACTTCAATCTGTTTAACGATTGTAATTACCTTTGTCCAATTTTTTTGCAATGATGCGAAGTGAACATTGTTTACTATTTTTGGGATTTATCTCAATATGATTTATATCCTGTTTAAAATATCAGAGTGCTGTTGCTGCAAGTAACTATTTGAACAAGTTAGGAAACAAGTTGTCAAGTAGGATATCAAGTTGTAAAATTTAACAGGATTAATATAAATTATAAGTTAATAAATACTGCTCGATACTGTGCCAGAAGTGTAAGAATTGGACACATAAGAAATGCAGTGGAGTGAAACTCAAGGAGGGAATGAAATTTGTTTGTGACAGATGTAATGGGAATGCCGTGCCCCAAAAGATGAAGAAGAAGGAGAGCACTAAGCTGAACCAAGGGTAAGAGTTATAGAGGGTGGAAGAATTTTGCTACCTAGGGGATATGTTAAGATCAAATGGCGTAACAGAGGAGACAGTTAGAATGCGAATTAGATGTGCGTGGGGCCGTGGGTCAAGTTCAGGGTAATCATTCCGGTTCTAACGGCGAGAAGGCTATACTTGCACCTAAAGTAAAAATCGATGACACCTCAGTGCCTAGTGCGATGTTGTATGGTAGTGACACTTGACCATTGAAAGCTGAGAATGAGGGATGCATTTTGAGGACAGAGAATGGCATGGTGAGATGAATGTGGGGGGTGACACTAAAGGATAGGATTGAGGTGGTGAAATTAAGGGAGCGTCTTGATAGTGAAAGTATTGCTCACTGTGTTACAAGACAAAGATTGAGATGGTTTGGCCATTTGGAAAGGAAGACAGAAACTGACTGGGCAAGGGCATGCCAATCACTAATGCAGGATGGATGTAAAGAAAGGGCGTGGAAGAGGCCGAAAGACACTGGAACAGTGTGTAAAGAATGACTTGAAAAGCATGAATTTAAAGAGGAAATTTAGCAAAATTTATGTGCTTGCGCAGAGAAAGCGACGCTAAACTGTTGATGATGAAGAAAATCATAAATATTTAATAGTCACTTAAGTCAGTGATCAGTCTCGATGCTGTATTGCTTTACGATGCAACAAGACAGACTACTGCTAGCTAGAGTTCTTGATATATCATGACATACATCTATACACAGAATCAACAGAGTGCTGTTAGTCGTCGTTACACATTACTTTCTATACAAGTCTGCAAATTGTGCACAATGTGCAACTTGATCCTCAAAAGAAGCATGCTCGTCGTGCATCTACAAGTCAAACCATACCAACATAAACCTGACATCTGAATTCATTCACAAGCAAAACAAGTTTCGCAAATACAATATATATATTGACAGTATTGTAATTGTGCAAAACAGATATTGCAGAAATGCAAACAGTAAATAGTACATTATATTATTGAGTAATAATTTGAAGTTCAGAGTGTCCATAACTAGCATGATTATTGTTAATGTCATGAGAAAAAGTGAATACTTATTTAAAACTGTTAGCTAACAAATTAAATTTACTATGCAACTACTAATAACTTACTTTTGTAGCGTTTATTGCAAATAAGTTTCAAGTTTTGATCGCTTTGCAGTTAAAACATTACTAAAACTACAACTTACTTCCATAGCCACAATGCAATAGTACTCGGACAGTAATATCATTGCTATACTCGCCCTGAATAATCAATTCACACAATAATTTATCATCTACCATATATACACACATACAAACACTTGTATATACGAAACATGCAATGAATGCAGTGGTCCTGAAAATCATCGAGAAATACCACATGTATTCGAGACTGAGTTAACAAACAGAGTCGATCCAATGCAAACTGAAGGCTTTCATCAGATGGGACGGGAGAGAAAAGAGTAATGCAGATGCAAGGCGGGGGTTTGAATAATAGAAACAAATATACTTTTATTTTTGTAATTTACTTCACATCATCCTTGTTAGCTTTACACAAAGCTGTCCTGCTTGAGAAAAGAGTTAAAAAGATGACTCATATTAACAACAAATTAATTGTTAACTCAATTCAAGCAAACCAGGCTAAAGAGATAAGTTGTATTATTCCAAATTATTATACTACAAAAGCTTTCAGTAAACAAAAATTAGAAAGAGCATCAAAAATCTGCTTTAAACTTAGGGCTCTAATAATTCACAGTTGCTTAACTTTCAACAACAAAATCCTTAAATACATGATAATGACGACGAATTGGGCACACCACATCTACAACAGGAATGCAGACGAGATGCACAATATTGAGCAACAGTTAAAGCTAAAACACAAAGGCATTCAATAATGAATCGTAACAGGCAGATGACATACTAGGCCTCCTACACGCAGCAGTATAGAGGTCTCAACATGTGCTTTAAATGTTTTATTTTACACAGCTGACCCAGTGGTACTAAATATGGAGCTCATGTTTTTTATCTAACCCCGTCTAGATACTTTTGGAAACTTAACTCTACAGATACTAAAAAAATATCAGGTATTTTATTTGTAAATTAACCTTACTTAAATGATTAGTAAGAATCATTAAAGAAGAATATATTCAGTTATGTTTTTCAATCTTTTGTTTTATAGCACTGTTGAAATACTCTGTTGAATCTTTGGTAAGTAGTCAAGTTATATTTTGACCTAATATATGTGAAACATTCGGAAATGAAACACTTCCATACACCATGCAGAATATTTTTTCTCATCTAGAGGAATTATTATGTACCGTGATCTTTCAACAGCTACAGTATAATGACATGCTATCAACTTAATGATAAGGTTGCAATAAAGTAGGTAGCAAGCGCAATGTACACAACAGCAAAATTAACCGTTTATCATGTGATAAATCTTGAATAAAATAAGAGTTCATCCATAAAGTATGTGCACAAGTAAGTGGGAGAGAGGACAGCCCAAAAGAATATTACGAGATGCTTTCTCGGCATTATAACATAGAACGAATCAAAACATGGTTACCCTATGAGCAGCAAGAAGTATTAATATTTTTTGCATCAACTGTAAAGACAAATCCTAAGCATTAGAACTACGAAACATGCATACATTTCTTAAAATGTATCACAATCTTTGAAAATAAACTACAATTAAGAACTTACTCTGCTATTTTACAATAACAGAATTTGTCAAAGAACCCCAGACATCAGAGATAATTCTAAACATTCATAACTGGGCAATTTCAATACACTATCACTTAACTAAAACAAGCATCAATCCAATGTATATGACCCGATACAAGATCTCGTAGGAGGGCATCGTCCAATCCGAGGGGTTTGTCGACCAAAAAGTTGATCTTTCGGACCCCTGCTTCTTTCGTCTCCCGACGGACATTATAATGTCAAAAGAGTCATTTTATCTGGCGGGGGGGGGGGGACGGGGGACGTATGTTTTCATACGTAAGAATCCTTCGAACCCCCTCTGATTACGGGCTTGATTTTCAAACATCAACAGAAACCAATTATTATTTACTTCATGATACTATATAATAACTAAGTTTTCAAAAACAAGTAACAATCTCTACACAGTCCTGTCATGTGACTGACTGTACATTAGCACCTCGTGATGTTTCAATGCAACGCCCTCCCTGTAACCTAAACTGATTAATAGCTTTTCAGTTTGTTCAGACATATTTCTATGTATGTGGGCACTTGACCGATCTCATTCAAAAGCCTTGAACAGAAAGCTCTGCGTCGTCTTGAACTGTGCCACAGGCTCAGTGACATGGAAAGCAAAAAACTACAGAGTCGGTCTACAAGTTAAATGCTTTATAACGAACAACAGTAAATCAAGTTACTGTTTATTGTAGTGTTTTTACTCCAAGACCTGCGAGCGTTGATTCTGCACTGAAAACAGTTGTGCATGAAATATCATCAAAATAAGCACAACTTTCATCTGTTTAGCACATAGGAGGACAACCATAGATTGGCATGCTGGCATTCAGATAGGCTGTGCCTCCAACGTAATCAACAAATCGGCATATGAAATTACTAAATGCGGTACCAAACACACGAACACACACACACACACACACACATACAAACTCACCAATACTCTAACACGTCGTAATGCAAGCCAGCTTGATAAAGGCACTGCAGAAAGTACATCCGTCATTCCACTGAACTCTTACAACACACACTATTGCTACACAGCACTCTACTCGCGTCATTCATTTAGCCTCTGATGAATAACACAAGCAGAATTGTTACGTGTGAACCTACGACTTGTGAGCAGTGATCATGAACCACTGTAACTGATCAAGTGGACAGACTTTTCATGATAAACCCAATAACCAACAATGCACAATGATCCTATAAATATATACATACACACCAACCACTACAACGTTGGAGGGCCACAGTCTATATACACCGCCGAATCACTCGCCCACCCACCCATCATCATCCCGTACCATCAATTATGAGCGTTTCACTCTCCTGCTCAGCGGCGATGTAAACAGACGAACGTTTCATGATGCCAGGCACACGCAGTGACTCGCGAAGATGTTCGAGTCGGAGTCTCTCGGAGTTGAGGTCTGTCTCTTGTTCGATGTGGATGGACGGAGAGTCGACCAGACGTTGGATCTCCGCCGGTGTGAAGCCGATCAGAGCCTTCAGGTCACACACAAACTTGTACGTGAACCGCTTGCCAGACACCTACAGCCAACAACAACATGCTTGCTGAATTTGAATATCAAAAAATTCACGAATGCATTCCACGGAATCAAATCTAAAGCCTACTAGTTATACTAGTTAGCTTGCGTTAAATATTATGACATTATTTATTTTCGATACAACAAAACAGATACCGTATACTCTTAAATGTTTCCATAAAAAGAACAATAACAACTCAACCACTAATTACATAATGCAATAAACCAGTGACACAATGTGAACGCATTGAACAACATAAGCAATGCAGGAAAAACAACATAACAAAATCTTAACAATAAAGCTAAACAAGCTGACAATTTTATCTAAAGCATAAAAACCTATATCATCTCAAAATGTTAATATAATAACTTAGATTTCAAATGGGTACACATCTTAAATAAGATATATAAAGCAATAAAAACAGAGCAGCAGAAACAGCAATACCTTGGCAATCATGTCTCCATCGTAGTAGTACCTCAGCGCCCGAGACAGTTTCTCGTAGTTCATGTTCGGCTTGTTCTTGCGCTGTCCCCACAACCTGGCCACCCCCTCGTGATTGTTCAACTTGAACTCTCCCTCCTCTCCCACCCACTGGATGAGCTCGGCAAAGCTAGAGTCAGTGAGCAGCTCCAACAGAAACTGCCACAGCTGAATCTGACCGTTGTTACCTGAAGGGACACAGCATGTTTACACATCTCAGTTTTCAGTGCAGCCCGTTAGCAATGCATTCCATACAGGTTTTGGCTAAATTTACATGCAACAACAAGCTGATAACAATTTGTTAATGCCTATGCAGTCATAGACTACAGAGATCTTTGGTCCACTGTGACCGACCTTCGTTGCCATAGAATGATATGAACAACTACAAATCTGATGAAAGATGTGCAGTGTCAATGCACAGACATAGTTTCAACTAATAGGAAAATAGGTATAGACTTATTTTCACATCTATTTAAGAATCATTTATGCAATATATATAATTTATTTAGCAAACATGCTACACTTGTATGACAGCTAATGTCTGGTATTCATCATCATTAGTTTTCTGCCATTTGGCAGGTTCTTGGCATCCAAAATCTCCAGCCTTCTCTTTCCTCAGCTTTTCTCTTAATTACAGCAAAAAAAGCTCCTTTCAGTTTTGCAATCATTTCAACTCTTGGTTTTTCTTCTTTTGATTTTCTATCTATTCTTCTAACAAAATCTTCTTTCAATAATCGTGTTTTTAACCACATGACTAATCCAATTTTTTTCTATTACAAATAACATAACGTTACATGTACTATTAGAAATCATTTTCACAACTTGCCACAAAGAGAAAGAAGAAAACAATGATCCCACAAAGCGCACAGTCACAGACAAAAACCCATTACAACCAAGATACAAGCAAGACTTGAACACACCTAGTAGCCTGACAAGTACACACCTGATCTGTTGCCTCGACCTTGAACTTGGTTGTACCTGTGTCTGTTGTCAAGGCTGCTGTCTATGTACGTTGTACCCTGATGCTGGTTGACAGCTGTGACGCAAGACAGAACACAATCCACTTGTAAACCATTGTAGAACGAAGTATAAGAAAACACTGTGGAACGTACCGTAGTGAAAAGTTACACCAGTCTCAACCACTTCAATTGATTCTACGTCAAGAAACTTTATACTTAGGCACTCTGTATTAGGGCCATAACAATTCGCAACAGCAAAATCTTGAATGTCGAAAGGCTTTACGTGAATTTATAGTCAGTTTTATAAATGTCCAGTTCAATGTCTGTTTTACACACATTTGAAAATGTAGAAAACTCAACACAACAGAACGTAACAGTGACACACAAACACAGCGTCGCTGAGCCACTCTGCATCAGTTGTAATAGTTGAATTATTACACACAGCATTAGGTATTTTTATAACTTTTATATACAGAGCTTATGTGTACAATTCTTATATACAAAGCGTATACTTACATTTTTTATATACAAAGCGTATACTTACACTTCTTATAAACAGACCTTATACATACAATTCTTATAAGCAGAGCAACAATTGTAATAATGATTACCTGCAAACTTGCACTTGCGCAGCAGCTCTAGATGAGTCCAGAAGATGTTGTCTGTGTCGTTTGGCACGAGCAGGTTGAAGTCGTCGAGCGTGAGGTTGTAGAGGTCACTGCCCGTCAGTTGGGTGTTCTCTATATCAATGTCATCCAGGTTGAAGTGATTGGACGCCCAGTGCAGCCAATAGCGCACGTGCTCAACGCTCCACAGCATTGGATCTACGACACGCATTCACAGCTATAGACCACCAGTTATACTTTTTTAACGTAGCTCAAAGCACACATACCTGCATGATAATCTACGTGAAGAAGAATTTCTGGAAACAAACGTAATAATGAATTTTAGCCTCAGACTATGTGAAGCATAATAGACTTCATATACTTAGTTCTGGGCAAATATATCTGCATATACTTGTTCGATAATCTGTGTGAAGAATTTTTGGCTGGTGGAAACAAAACTTTACTACAGATTTTGGTTTCAGAATATCTTGAATGTATACAGTTATTTCTTAATTAAACAATTTATGAAAGGTCATAACATCTATGCACTTTTAAATAGCAATGCCTTAAAACAATTTGCCCATTGTCTTTCTTTTCCATATAGCAATAACGATAAAAATGTAACGCATTCAATGTATTTCTGTCATCTTTTCCCTTTTAGTTTACGATGAAAAATTATCCTATCTCTTTCATGTACATTTATCCAAAATACTCTGTGAGCTACTTGTTTTACAAACTCAATAACCCCAGTTTCACAATTTAATTTCAGAATCTATTTGTACGTAATACCTTCATCCAACACCAGACTC
>JAQFZK010000479.1:0-10717 GCA_034695905.1 Fridericia nemoralis | reverse complement strand
GGCGAGGCGTCGCAGTTCGACGTCCTCGAGGGAGGCGGCCAGCACGGCCAGGTCGTGGCTGAAGCTCGTTACCGCGTCCACGGCGAACTGAGCCGCCTTCAGCGCCTTCTCTGAAGCCTATCGACCAGCAGACAAGCAGTGTTATAATCGCACACCTTTTTATGTAAAGTGGGATTAATTTACACAACCAAATACGCATTACGCTATGTATTTGTCATGCATTTCGATATTTATTACAAGTAAAAGCGAGATAATGATCAATCAACACTAATTGTCGAGAGAGACTGTTCGCAAAATGTAATTTTATGTAAAAAGATTAATTACAAATTATTCATTATAGGTACTGAAAACGAAGTCAGACTAAACAAAGATAATATCAATTTCTAAAACTGTAAGCAGCATCTTTAAAATATGTTCGAAACTTTTTCTGTTAAAAAAATACTACTACTAAGTAGTTCAATAATAAAGAAAGGATTAGTGTAACCTACGGAAAGCTCCATTTTTTTATGGTGTCCCCGACCGTCTATATCCTAACACTGGACCTACCAGTCTTACATATTTTCAGCTCGTCATCCTATACCACTAATTTGAAGCATTTTATTTTCCCATGTCCTCTCTATTTTTTGGATGACCACTCAGTAAGTTTCCATAGGAATTTTGTTAAGAAACAGAATCAGTCACTTTTTGAGTCTCCAACAAGAGAAAACTGTAACCTTTACAATGACATCCCTTCCACTCAAAACTTCCACTTGTGCTTATATCCATATATACAATGTAATATCAGGTGTAAGGTAATCTAACTATCCAATGTTAAATTGATCAATATAACTTTTAACTATAATTTCAATCACGCGGAGGAACGAATGAACTGCTTTTAAAACGTAGCATTACACTTTTAAACACTTTATAATACAAGTTACAAACATTTAATTATACAATCATCAGTTACAGAGATGAAATATTTAGACAAAACTAATTCTTTTAAAGGATGATTAATATATTATAGATTACAAACCTGGTGAGCCTTGAAGCAGGTCCACTCGAAAGAAGGCTCCAGCGCATCGTAATCATTATCCGCCGCCCTCAGATCCTCCTGCGCCTGACGTAGGAACCTCTTGGCCTGGGCCGGCTGAGGATTGGCGCTGCCGAACGTCGGAGGGAAACCCCCGCCGTAGTCTCCGTGCCCGTTGTAATCGTTGTAGTTATCCTGGTAGCGTTGCCGCTGTTCCTTGTGTTCCTTGGCGCGCTGGTTCATCTGCTCAAAGAAGAACTTGTACGCATTCGCAAAGTTCTGTTGGAATGTGGACGACCCGGAGAATGGATTGCGAGGATCAAAGTCAAACTGAGAAGGATCAAAGTGCATGGGACGAGGAAGACCGAGTTCGAGTCGCTCTAGTTCAGCCTGGATGTGTTGCGTGATGACTGTTGAAAATGCCTCCTGACCGATGTTTTTGTCCGGATGCCATTTCAGCAACAAACGTTTGACGACTTTCTTCCTCTGGGCTTCAGGCATCCTCCACGCCTCCTCCAGGGTATCGCTTACCTCTTCCATTGTCTTCTCCACTTCGTCTAACTCTTCCTGTCTCTGCGCTTCCTCTTCTGTCTGCGGTGTAGGACGATTCTCTCTCTTTGATTTCCATTGTTTCGACGGGTGTTCACCCGCCTCGTCAGTGACCATCAAGTCCCGACTAGAGGAGACATCATCTGAGTGCCTATGACTTCTTTGCGTCTTCTCAAAAGTGAACTCATTAGAGTTAGACTTTGGTGTCGGAGTTGTACCTTCTTCTACTTCATATTCTTCTTCATAGACATTGTCATACGTCTGATCAACTTCATCCTCTTCCCTTACTGTAGATATCTTCTCACCACCCGTCATCTCATCCGGCTCAAATATGGACGAGCGGTAGAATGACTCCCTGTAGTTCAACTTGGGTGACTTGATTGCCCCGGGTGACGTCGACCCACGTCTGGACGAATCACTTCGACTCGACCTCAGATCCTGGTTGAAGTTATCCACACGACAGAACTTGTACAGGTCTGTGGCTGGAGCGACCACAGGAGGCCTATCATCTCCAACATTGATGCAGTATTGTTGGTTGAGACGATTGTGTGTCTGATCGGAATCCGTTGATTTGCGTGGTGCGAGCGGTGTCATTTCGAAATTCTCTTCGATAATCTTCTCTAAAATCACAGCGTACACAATAGTTTGTCCACCAGACATGTCGTCATCAATTTCGTACCCAACGTACTCCCCTGACTCGAATTCTTCAAAGTCTTCCTTCAGCAGATGATGATCCTCGATTGGAATAAGACTGCCGGATGTTGGCAGCGTGGGTTGTTCTAATCCGAACACCTGGTCTGCGCGTACTTTTAACCTGTCCAGGATTTTCGGTATCGAATGCGGGACACAGGAGAGAATCGGCTGAATGTACTGGACAGAATTCTTGAGCAATCCTCCGATGATCTTGTTGATCGACTCGGCCACAGACACCTGCAGCTCCTCGCTGAGACACGTCGTCTTGTTGATACACACGTTCCACGTCTCAGTCCCACTGTCCTCATCGAAAACCTTGTCCACAAAACACTGACACTCCGACTCACTCCCCGGTATCTTCTCACCGTCGTGGACGAGATACGTCATCAGCTTGTCCACTCCATACACGTGGATCTTCCTCAGATGTTGCTCGATGCTGTCCACAGCCGTCTGTCTAATCCTGTGACCTGATCGCTTGTGTTCGTGCTTGATGAGTCTGATGAGTCCCTGGAAGAATGCCTTCGAGTTCAGCTGGTACTTGAGCTTGTCGGCGACCGTGTGGAGAATCCTCGAATCCCTCGAGCGTTCATCAAGCACTTCCTGCACAAACGCAGTCAACATGACTGGTCTCAGCCTCTGTGGCAACAACTTGACAACATCAACGTAGTCAAGTGAGATCAGCTTACACTCAGCGAGATCAAACAGGAAAGGTTTACCGAGATGTTTGATTCTGTCGGTGAATGTTTGATCATCATTGAAGACCAACTCAGTTGACTTGTACATGTGACCATTCTTCGCTGGAAGATACAGAGTATGTACGTGGGCCATGACGTCTGGATGTCGGTGTTTCTGGAGAGTTGTAAACAATCCATGTACTGCTTTGAATGCGAGACGCATTTCATTCGGATGAAGTTTCTCCCCAACTGTCTGTTGGCTAAGACTCTCCAGCACCAGGGCATACTGGTCGGTCGTGGCGTGAAGAGTTGCTCCGAGATGCATGAACAGCTTCTTGTACTGACCCAGTTCTGTCGGCACCTGGTAAAGATATGGAAGTATCTGGTCTTCTTCATACAAGTTGATCACGACCTGCTTTGGCTTGACGAAGGTTTGTCCAACATCGGTGACTATGCATGGAATTTCTGCCAGTCGATGAAGAGTCTTGTAAACGTCAGGCTGTAGAGAGCCGCATTCATCGAGCCTTGCCTGAAGAAACTTGTAGATCTTATCCATTACATCCATCTTCATGTATTGCTTCATTTCTTGCGCATCATCACCTTTGGTCATAGTAAACGAACACACATTCTGGATGTGTTTGACCACTTGTTCAATGGTTGGTTGCTCTGAAATTGATAGAGCTGATATGATGAATGATTTCAAACTGCTGAGTTCTTCATAATTCTCTTTGCTCACATCGTGTTCAGTCAGGTGGGAGGGATTCGCCCATATCGGAAGCAAATAGCTGCAACTCCACACCAACTCAGCGTGCTCCAATGAAATTCCATCTTGGAAGCGAATATAGGACACTGATTTTCTCTCAGGAGTTTCGCCGAATGCATGAGATATTCTGGCCATTGTTGAACGGACTTTTTCAGCTGGAATGAAAGGTATTTCGCGAATCTGTTCAAGGATCTTTGACGATTTTAAGTCTTTCATTTTGAAAAGATGTGCGACGAGTGTCCTTGATTGAAGAATCGTATCATCACTTGGGTTCTTCTGTCCCATCTCGGCCACCTCGTTAGCAAACCTGACAAACACTTCAGGAGTTAGTTCACTCTGCAAGCCAGCCACGCGTAGGAAGTGCAACCACGAGAACTCATTGAACGGAGAAGGTGGAAAAGCGGAAGGCTTATCCTTGAGCATCACTCTGAACACCTGATTATCCGGATCAAAAAATTTGCAAGCAAGTTCCAGTTTTCCATTCTCCATGGGAACAAACTCAAGTTTAGTAAGTTGTCTCAAAAAATCGTCTCTTTTAGAGGTTTTCAACTGAGGTAATTTGTAGTCACGTAAAAAGAGCAAATGAGCCAGCTGTCCGTTTGGTCCAAACTTGTCGAATTTTTGAAACAGATGTGTTGTGTAGGCCTCTGTTGATGACATGCAAGTGCATTCCAGTACTCCATACAAATACTGAAACTGAGGATTTGGCTGAAGAAGCATGACTTCTGTAGCCTTCTGCCAATCCTCTATTTCCACCAGTGGTAAATCATCAAGAAGCAATATTGTCCGGCGCTCACCAAGACTCGTTATACTGCCCTGAATCGTTATGTGAACTGGTGCATTGCGAAGGAGGACTCTCGACTCTGTATTGTCCTCCCATTGATCGACCGAGTCACTGAAATACTTGAGAATTGCAAAGCAATCATCCGTATTAAGTTCAGAATGTTTCAACTGGTCGAGATGTTGCTGAAGAGCCTTCAAAACCAACAACGGTTCTTCTAATGTAACGACTAACTGTCTCGCAAAATCTGAACTTCTTCTCTGAACAGAGGATCCACCGGATGACTTTCTAACCGGACCTGCGTCAAGAACTGAGGTGTTCAACTCTGGGATTCCCACCTTACTGAAGCAGTACCTCACTGCGCTGTTCATGATGCTGGCCTGAGAGTAATCTATGACTGATTCAGCGAGACGGACTGGGGCAAGGAAATCTTTATCTGATTCTGTAACTGATGATATGCCTCTCATTCCTGAAAAGGATTTTCGAGGAGACGATTTGGAAACCTTGACGCTGTGAGCTGGTAGAATACACCAGTCCTTCAGAGGTTCTAGGAATGTTTTCACGGACACTTGAGCATTCAATCCACTGCCTGGATGTGGTTCTGACAGACGTTCGTATTCTTCATGAAGAAATCTCCAGACTTTACAGATCCACCTGTCGTTGGGAAGTGTGTTATCATTGCTCGGATTCCATTTGACAAACGATGTTCCTGACTTCTTGTTGTACTCCGAAGCCAGAACGTTCTCCAGTAGACCGGCAAACGCCTTGACATCAAACCTCTTGAAGACTTCACACGATTCAACATCGGCATCCTTAAAGATACTTCCGGCTAGAATCTGGTGAATGAACATCGAGTTGACGCCTGGCAGAATTTCATGATGTAAGGACATAAAGACTTTCTCTTTGGAGGAGAACACTCTCAATTGGTCATCTTCACAAAGCAGCAGTGGTAGACCCTTGAGGTTGCTTCTAAAGTACGGAATATCCTGCGAACAGTAGTCAAGAACAACCTTCAGCGTTGCGTCATTTCTGAATGGAGTTGCCGAAATATCGATTGGCAGTTGAGGCAAGGTGCAGGCAGGTGAAGTGCTGTTGCTGTATGATGAGTAGAAGTCTATGACAGCCCGAGGAGTGACACAGCCTACACTGACCCCGGCCTCAATGAATGACTCGTAGATATCAAACGGTAACTTGACAAGCTTGAAGCCTGATTGCAGCAGTACATGGCGAAGCACCTCGTGACACGGTTTCTTCATGGTTGACCTAGATCTACGTCGTCTGGTTGGTGTAGTACACCTGCTGCTTCTCAGCTCTTCAGGCTCTCTGAAAGTCTCCTTGATATTGTCAAAGTATGGTCTGTGTATCCCATCATTTCCCGTTGACATCCACTCCACCTCCACTGGGCAAAACTCCTCATCGATACCGGCAGAGGAATCAAGGCGAGATCGAGACAATGTGTTGTAACCAGTTGAATTGGCAATGGGGAGAATCGTCTCTTGGTGTTGGTTGATCTGTCGGTAGACAGACTCGGCCAATGTTCGCCAATATCCAGGGACCAACTGTGAAGTCAGACGAGGAAAGAATGTTGAGTATGTGTCCAGATTTGGAACTTCATCAGCTAACGAGTCCATGAGTGAAACGTTTGAACTTACCATGGAAATGCTGAGATGAGGCGGTATTCTTCGCAGCAGTGTTACGTACGCGAGTGATATTACACTTTTCAACAACAGATTGTTCCATTCAGTCTTGCATCCAGTCTCATCGTCACACCACAGATTTCTGCGGGCCTCGTGGTCCAAAGTGAAATGTCCATTGATGTGAACTGGAAACTCGGTCCTCACAGGTAGTGGAAGGAAACAGAAGGCCTTACTGGGTCTTCTGTTACACTCAGAGTCAGATGAGTCAATGAGGGCAGCCACACCGCCGCGTGGGAGCAACGCGAGCTCCCCAGACTTCACAGCATTATTGATGGATGAAGGGATCTTTGTTCCATTCTCAACTCCGATCCTTTGTGAAACCATCCATTTTTCCCACGACTTATTCTTGTCTGACAGAGTTACAACGTAGGTAACTTCCTTTACATGAATCTCTGATAAAGTCTTGGTCCCAGATTGTAACTCTCCTGAGACTGATCTCACATAGTCGGAGAATTCTTGCCTTGCTGCAGAATCATCATCCGACATTTCAATACTGACAGTGTAAGCGTTCACCAGAGCGTTACTTTTGTTGTCGACTTCAGCCAATGTTATCTTACTCACGTTGTTAACAAACAACAAGCAGTCAAAGATTTCCAGTTGGAATTTAGCAAACAAATTATCGATCACCTCCATGGTCATAGCCTGATTCGAGAGTTCTGACTCGGACGCCATTTCTTCCGTTCTCAGAGGAAAACGAAACATTGTTCCCGTAGTGAAGGTGATCTTGTCTTCGAGGTAACAAGGAAAGATATCTGTGAATGCACTGCGCAGTTGGGCGACATCATCATATCGGCGACCTGGTTCCTGTACCGTCGCTCCAGGGACGTATCTACCATGAGGATCAAACACACAAAGAGTTTCCCCCAGCTCACGATCCTTCGATAGAAACGATGGAGTATCAGTCAGATGGTAAACACAGTTGAACCCGACGCCATACTGGCCAGTTTTGTTCGGATCTGATCCCTTGTTACCTTGCCCCAGTTTCTGAATGCCTTCCAAATCAGATTCGGTGAATGATTTGTTGTTATACACACAAAGCGCTGGGCCCTGCAATGGCTTCCATGACTCGTCGAAGATTTTTGCGATGCCGTGTTGTCGAGGATCCTTTATGAACATAATCTCTGAGGCACCAGCGTCATCCGCATTCTGCAATAGCTCCTTTAGTATTTCCTTGTCGCATGGATATCCTGATAGTATCCTCTTCAGGCGATTTGTAAGCGGCTCTTTCTGTCCAAATGGTATTCCACGAGAATGCTTGTTAGCTATCTCTTGTCGGTGAGTTTGGACTCCTAGCCTGTTGGACATTGTAAATGGAATCATTGGGTGCACGAGAGTGGCTGTGTTGGATTTCTCTTGTTGCGAACTAGCAGTACTTTTCTCAATGTTCTCTCCTGAGACTGACTTTGCAGAGCTTGCTGGAGAACTCCAGTCACTAGGAGATTCATTATAACTTAAATCTGTTGCCGAATGAAGAATGTTCTTTGAGTCTGGAACATAAATTGCACCATACTTTGCTACGACTTCAGGCATCGTCTGATTCATTTCGGCCATTCTTTCGTTCAGTAAGTTGACAAGTAGCAGTGCAAGCCTGAGCGTCTCCTTGTCAAGAACTTCACTTGTGTGTATGTCGTGAATGCTCTGAAGAGCATACACAAAATCCTTCACTTCAAACTGGTCTCTAACCCCAACAGCTGCCAGAAGCTCAGAGTAATTACGCTTGTAGAAGTCGGGAACGGCAAAGAGATACGGCGAACAGTTGTGCGCGAAATTGAGCGCCATTTCTTTCGGCGAAAGAAATCGATTGTAGGCGTAGATGAAGTGACGATTGCCAAGCATTTCTCTCAGAGTCCTTCGCTGACTTTCACTGCTGCACTTTGTGTGAAGAAAAGAGTAAATGCTGCAGCAGATTCTCTGAATGTCTTCCTGGAACTCGCGGTCGTGAAGGAACGCCTCAGTGCTCGGATTACTCAACACTTCAAGTTGTTCGACGACTTGTGCAATAGTTGGTTCTTTCCACTCCATTCCCAGCCGTAAGAAGTTCAAGATATCTGTTGAATCCTTCGGGAACACATTGGGATCGGCGATAAACTGTACGCAACCGATAAGATCCTTACATTCTGGAGGATGCAAGTCAATCGGTCTGAAGAGGATCTCCTTTGTGCCATCGCTTCCCTTCCACCGAAACGGGAACCGACGTGGCTTAACCATCGCTGGAATGAATTTCATTTCCAGCAGCTGTTGTTGAATTGCTCTCAAACTTCCCGAAGAGGAACTTTCCGCAAGTTTATCGGAGAGGATCGAAAGAACAACTGCCGATAATTCCTGAGCAGTTTTTCGATCAGTGGTTGAGCTCATCACCTGCACCCTCTCAATGAATTCATCCCAGCTCAGATCCCTCGCGTTCTGTTTCATCCCAATCCCTCTCAACACCTGAAGGATATCCTCTCGGCCGTACGTGCGGTCTCCGAAAGGAAACCTCGCGTCTCCCGGAGTGAAGAGTTTTGATATGTAAGATTGAGGATCGACGAGTTCCGCTGCCTGCCTCAGACGTGTCCCGTCCGGAGTGACTGGGATGCAGTGGTTCTCACGGATCAGATGATTTATTGCCGGACTGTTACAGCTGAGTGAGTGTAGGATTAAGAGATCACGATCATCCTGACTGATGACGTCGATATTCGGAAGAAACATCTTCTGGAAGAATTCTATTTCATCATACGTCCTAGACGCTAGGATCTTATCATTGTCCGACATCTGAAAGCCACGCTTGACCCAGCCTGGTAAGATGACGGCGACCTTCGAAGCGTTTCCAACGACACTGTGCCTGCAGACGTCGAGCGAGGCATGGACCAGCGCCGGGTCTTTGTAGGCACAGTCCAGGAAGATGGTGTTATCAATGGTCCCCCATCGCAGTCCATCAGACAACAACGTCAACGACTGACCAGACTTCCCTCCCATTTCACGATAGAATGAAGTCATCAGCGGCATACAGCAGGGAATCACGTGGTCGGGATTGGGCCACAGGGAACTGAACTCGTAGTTACGAGTTGCGAGGAATGTGGAGATATCGGATAGCATGCGAATGTAAGCCGTACAGACCGCGTCACTCATCAGAGCCGCATTCCATCTCGGCTGGGTGTCGTACTTGTCGTCTTCGTTTACCTCAAACAGCTGGCGTCTGTTTGACGTCAGAGCAAATGACCCATTGATGTGGACGCACAGGCCGCTTCTCACTGGAAGCGGCAGATAGGCGAATATCGCTCCATTGGGAGACACCGGATCGGTCTGGCTCTTTATTGGACGAGGTCGATAGCTATTCGCCCCAGGGATACTCTCCACAGGGACGGCTACTCCGCCAGTTGGTGAAAGATAGTGTTCCTGCAGAGCCATCTTGAGGGATTCCCCCCTCCCCATACAACTACAGACAAGCCAGGTTTGTACACGGTGTTCTCTGGGGAGCTGGATCAATGACTCACCCCTCCCAGACAGATTACTCTCAATGCTGATCAACATGGAGGAATCAGGGACACTAATCCTGTCAGGGTTGGCTCCTTTGCGGATCTGTCGGATGACTTCCGTCGTGGACCTCAGTATGGAGGACTGCTTGATGAACCTCTGCATCTCATCATCCAACGACTTCACCGGTTCACTCAACTTCAAAACGGACGGATTCAGTTCTCGGAGAATCCTCACGGGTCGTTTCTCGACGTGAAATATCTCGGTCATTTCGACGGGGCTCGCAGCCGTGCTGGGAATGTGGTACACGCTGAATCTGAGAACGGTCTGTGTGAAGAGGAGGAGGTTCTCGGCCCCCTGGACGAGCATGCGGAAGAGCTCTCTCACCTCGTTGTCGTCGTAGTACTTGGAGCAGATCTCACTGCGAGCGGCCTGCTGCCTGGTCCTTAATGGTAATCTAACAACCAAAAATACCATTAATAAAATTTATTTGGTTGTATAAAATGCATTAGTAGTAACTTTGTTGCAGGTGACTTGTAACAAATCAGAAAAGTTTAACTACTGAAACATAATATCGACATCTTTGTTGTCAATTCTTGATTTTTGCAATGTATTTAATTTAGAAATATTTTTAAAAATTAAAATTCATATACAATTTAGTTAATTTGCAGTTAATTAATCATTTCAAATGTAATTAATTTGCATTGAATTAATCAAATTCTAGTGCACTGTAGGTCGCTGACAATGAAACACCAACATCAGGCTAACAATACGATATTATACATCCTAATTTGTAATTTACTTTTAATTGAACATCCAATATAAACTATATTGGATGTTCCAATAGGAAGTAATGCTCCTCCAGTTAGTATTAAACGTTAAATTTACACTCCCCTTGTCATAGATGCATTCATCATCAACAGTTTAGCGTCCCTTTTTCTGCGCAAGCACAAGTTGGACGTTTCCCCCATAGATGCCATTGTGGGGTTTTTGAAGCTCCGGGTGCATTAAATGTACCAGGCTGTTTTTAATGCCGGTTGCCCTTCCTGGCCTAACCTCGCTTTGCGAGGAATTGTCACTTTCTCAGGAAAAAGT
>JAQFZK010000478.1:0-10720 GCA_034695905.1 Fridericia nemoralis | reverse complement strand
TGCATGTGTATGTATATATGTATGTGTGTATATATGTTTGCGTGTGTTCGTGTGTGTAGTTACTGGGACAGGCTGAGTGGTTGTGCTGAGAAGATGGTGGACTACTTGGACGACATGGACTCCAGTGTCTCTCCCAATGATCATCATCATCATGATGATGATGATGATGACATTCATCAACTCATAGATCAGATCTCTAAACAATCACATCTCATTTCACACAAGGGCTCGTCTTCTACACAGACAACTCCACCAGTCGGTAAAGATGAAAACGGTACTGGTAAACATGTGGAAGAAGATGATGATGAAGATGACGATGATCTCACTCCTGATATTATTGCAAGTAGGTCAAGGAGTTGCTGATACACCAGTTTTTATTTTGATATGTAATTTACACTTTTTTCTTATCGCTCTTGTTTTTATGCATTTAGTCCATTTACTTTATTACCTATTATACCTGTTTGTGGAGTTATTAATTATAATTTTTGACTTTAATATATTTATTACATACCTACTAGATTCATTGTGTTTATTGGTTTATGCAGCAAATTTAGCGTACAGATTTAAACTACGGTGCATCAGTAGTTATCACATTATACAGTGTAACACATCTTTAACCAATCAAGTGTCGTCTGAAAGAAGGGTGACAAGTATGGTTCTCGATTCATTACAATTTTGCCTTTCTTTTTATTTGTTTGTATTATCCATTATGTAGTTGAGTCAATTATCACAGCTGTCATTCAATCTATTGCCGTGTTGTGTAGAGTCTTGGGCTGAACAAACGGACCTCGACGTGGACGACCGACCTGCCGACCATCCTGTCACTCAAAACACACACACAGACACAGAGGAAGGACCTAAGACAAATGGTAACACAGAAACGCATCCAGTCACATCCTCATCTTCATCACAATCTTCTACATCAGACTCTCCCACACTTTCATCTCTCAGTCTGTCTCCTAATTCAACCCCCGCCGATTCCGTTCCCCTCTCGACGTCTTCTGAAATGCTGTCTCGTGCGACGGAGATGGACTACTCTTTCCTACAGCCGACAATGGTTGAGACGAATGGTACAGCGTCGTCGAGGTTCAATGAAGAATTTGATCTCAGATCACACAGTAACGTCAACGGACGACAGAAGGACTTGAAGGAGATTGTGTCGGCGATTAAAGGCAACTATGATTTCCTACAGGATTCAGAGATTGATGCGGATGGTATGCTATCATTAGTTTTTTTAGTAATCCTTGCACTATGCATTACTTTGTTTTTATGATAGCCATGTGTGTGTAATACCAACTGTTAGCATCTATTTAGTGTATGCTGTATTTTTTTAATTTTGCAGTATCTGGTATATAAGGTATGTATTTATGTAAGTATGTTGAATTATTCTATACACCATATATGCAATGATAAAGGCTGATTTGAAGTTGTAAAAGGGTGTACATTGCAAGAAACTTAGAAATAGTTTTTACAAAAAGCAACTAAAGTCTTTGCAAAAAGTTTAATAAAACATATGTGGTTGAAGCTGTAGCTTTTTTTAGTTTTGACTGATGTGGAGAGTGAAAAATCATCCATTCTACTGTTATATAGCAGCATCGTCCTGTGTTCAACAATGGCAATCAGTTTGCTTCATGTTCTGATCATCATTGTTGATGACAATAGAGGAGTAAATTGTTTAGAGAAGCGAAGCAAATTGCATAGTGAGTGTGTGTGTGTGTTTGTTTGATGTTATCAATGAGTAATACTTCAACACTGCGGTACAGAATAACACTATGTGCATATAGTAAACAAGGAACAAGTGGAAAGACATCAGCTGTATTTAATATACGATATTTATATACACCATATTCCGAATTAATACAGCATTGACACAGATTCGTTACGCGATCCATTGTCTTCTTTCTTTGCATATATGAAAGCTTTTGTTTTCGTAAACAACGAAATAGATACCATGCTTTGCTGTCGCTTTATTGTAAACTTTGGAAAACCTGCGTATTAAAATGCAGTTGAATTGCTTTAGAAGAATCATCTTTCAGTAATACAGAAAGACTGACTGAATTACAATCTTATTTTCAAACGCATAGCAACCAGAAGCTGAATTGTATATGTGTCACCTCTTACTTGTATATGTGTCACTTTTGGTATATGTGTCACTTTTTACTTGTATATATGTCACTGTTTGCTTGTGTGTGTGTGTCACTTGTATATGTATCACTTCTTAATTGTATATGTGTCACTTGTTGTATATATGTCACTTATTGTATTTATGTTATTTTTGTACACAGCATGTGACGATGATGATGACAAACGTGACACAGAATGTCTTCACTACGACCAACACAACTCTGTAAGAACAATGTCACACGACCTCTCTCAATCCTCTGCCCCCCTCGTCAGCGAATCCTCCCACCCCCTCATAATGCACCACCCCTACCCCGCACCCCAACCCTACATCCACCTCCCATTCCAGCCGGCCATCGTGGGTCCCAGCCCCGCCTACATCCAACACTGCGGAGCTGGTCCTATGAATTTCAGCCACCCGGTTGCTCTCACGACGGACTACATGCTAGCCGGCGCTAACCCGGCTGTCATGTCGCATGGCTTCATTAGAACGACGGCTGCACCGGTCAACATGACATTCTACGCACCGGCCACGTCTCACATGGTCTCACGTCTGACTGGGCACGGCGAGTGTGTGGCGAGAGAATGTGCGGGGAATGGGTCGCAAGGGGAGGCAATGATACAGGGAGAGTACAGGGGCCAGGAGGTTTGTGTGGGGAGCGGTGAAGCAGTCCAGCATGATCAGATGTTTGAGGGTGGGTTCTGTACAGAGGACATGTCGAGGGTCAGTTGGACTGTGTACTTGCTTCTTCTTTTCAAATGTCCTGTGATTATTTTGTTAACACGTTGCGTAGTTTTTGAGTGGTGTGCAGATAGGATAGTGATGCGACTGATAGGCATTAATATACAGCTTATTCGTAACTTGAATTGAACTCAGATTGCATTTTAATTTCAGGTGTCTTTTTAATTTTAAATAAATATATCGGTTCAATATTCTAATCTAAATCGTATCTATTACCCTGCGCCTTCTATTGTCAGGGGAAGACATATCAGGCACATACATATACATACATACATACATACATACATACGTACGTACATACATACGTACATACATACATACACACACACAGACACACACACACACACACACCAAAGTCTGAAATATTAGAGTGAACATGCACTATACATATATTTATGGTATTTCATATACTGTATTGTATTTGTATACTGCATTTGCTTTTGTACAAGTTTGTATCTACATCTATTCTAGATGTGTACAAATACAACTAGATCACATTGGTTTAATGCATCTGATTGTGGCGTTTATCAGGACAAGAAGCCATTCACAATGAACCCCCACGCGCACGAGTTCAAGTCCAAGTACAGCACTCCTGACAGCAGTGAGCACGGGGGTGAGGCTGTCGTGTTGTCTGATGTTCTCCTTGCTGGCGAACAGTTTGTCAGCACTGATCCACATCATGATCCTGCACTGGGATTTGGTGAGTTCTCGACAATATTGCTTTCTCTTTACTGACGGAACACCGTTTTTTACTGTGCTGGTTTAGTAATAATTTAATTAATGCGCCTTTGAAGGACAACTGAAGATTATGTTTGAAACACAAGCACACCTTTACAAATTATGCTATTACTTACAAATGTATTAGATAAAATTATAAGTAATATTTATTGAAAGAACAAAACTTAACTACACAAAAGACAATTAACAAGAGTGAATCAAGTTTGAATAGAGTTTGACTGGTTAAGTACTTGTGAATAATGTTTTTTATTGATGAGACACCTTTTTTTACTATGCACTATTATCTATTAATAATTCCATTTGCCTTATGTAAATTATATATGGTGGTTTGGTGGAGTTTATTAAACTTATTTAAATAATTATTATTTATGAAAATTTTAACTATAGCTTAAATTATGCAAATTGTTTTTCTTCTATTATAATACAGTGTGTTATTAATTTATGTTTATGATAGCTCTAATCTAGTAATAATAGATAGTTCAATCATCGTCCATCTGTGAACTTGAAGCCTTATTCTGCTTTATTTTCATTTGCATTGTCTATATACAAATTCTTTACTTGCACAGATGTTGATGTAGTAGTGCTAAAATGTCTATTATATTAAAAATTGCCATTAGAATTCATTTAATTTAAGTTGATAACATTTTGGCTAGTTTGAATGATTGCTTGGTTCAAGTTCATTAGCCAGACGAATCACCTTGTTGACTTGTGTTGTGTGCAGTAGAGATGCCAGTTCTGGATGATCAGAGAGAAATGGCCGGCGGTGAACCAACGCAGTGTAACGGCTACAACGGTCGCAGGCCGGCTGGTAATGGATTCCCTCGCAGGCCCCCACGAGGGGGCGGGTTCTACTTCAATCGCAACAGAGGAGGTATGTAGGCTTGCTTTCTACAGACACCACAATAAATAACAAAAATTTAAGGTATTAATTGTACTTCATTGTATTATATGTTCGGAAAAAAATCAAACATATTAAATAGACATATTGAAATATTGATGAATGTATTGAAATAATAATAACAAATGTTCAACTAGCAAAGGAATGATACTTTAATGTTGAATGAAAGTTTGTTTTTGTATCTACGTGTGTTTGCATTCATTGTCTTGCAAGTATTCAGTGGTCTGATATTGAGATGATTTGTTCATTATGTTTTACTACGAGCATGCAGAAGTTACTTTGTGTTTGCGTTGACTGTTTTTAATGCAGGTTTTAACCGATATAGAGATCAACAGCAGCAGCAACAACAACACGACAGACACGGCAATGAGTTTGACAATGGATGGACTTCATCGCGATATAACAGAGGTATTGACTGACATTAACTCTTCATCTTGGTATATAATTCAAAAACTAACCTGCGTTACATTGCTCTAGCATTGGGCGTCATGTTGCTAGCATGAATGCTGATAGTGCTTTTAAGATAATGATGTTTGTCATTTAATTTTGTTCATCATTGAAGTTCAAAATACTGTCGTTTATCATGCTAGACGACGTAGACGTGAAAGAATACAATCTCTTCAATCAATATTCATTTTTGTGCATCTAAACTCCTCCTAATTCTAACCCTAACCCCCAAAACTGATCGTAGTCATAACCATAAACCCTAACCCTAAAATGAACCTAACACTAACCGTAAGTTCCTAACTCCCGTGGATTGTAGGAATTATTTATTATGTTAATTGCCCTTTTAGTGGCCTAAAATTGAATACACATGTGGTAGTAAACAAGGCACTGCGTGTGAAAGTAATGGGCCTAGGCCTATTACTGTGAATGCAATAGGTCTAGGCCTATTACTTTTGCAGGCTGTAGGCCTGGGCCTATTGCCTGCACCTTGTGAAACGTCACAGTGACTAAGATCTATTTACTAATGTAATTTTCCATAATAACTACGACATCTTTATTGAGTTTATTTTACATCTTTGTGTTATAGTAACGTCACAGATCATGGCTATAAGTGCCTTCCTAAATCTTTTGAGTATTTTACTGCAGTAAAAACGTACTTGTGTGTATTAGCTACACGGCGCCCAAATTAATATGATTACGGTTACATTATTTTTTGCAATTCTATTGCAATTCTTAACGAGGTTCGGTTTTTACAAAGTAAAATGTTGTTGTTT
Source organism: Fridericia nemoralis (assembly GCA_034695905.1). Lineage (NCBI taxonomy): Eukaryota > Metazoa > Annelida > Clitellata > Enchytraeida > Enchytraeidae > Fridericia > Fridericia nemoralis. Next base: position 5,001 of record JAQFZK010000478.1, on the reverse strand, counting down.
AAAGACGCATTTCATCTCGAAGATAATTAGCGTCTGGGTTTGAACCCTGGCCATCAGAATGAAAGGGCTTGATTGCTATCCACTACACAATAGCGACCGGTTTTTTGAAAACTCCCCCTTTATTGTGTGAATTCGCGCTTAATTAGTTAAGTGTTAGTCTGTAGTAACAAAGCTGTAGTATATGCATATGGAAAACGACTGCTTTTTCTGGCATAATTACGAAATGCTAAAACCATTCCTCATAAATTCTGTTGCTGAAAAATTTATATTGCATTTTAAAGCTATTGAAAACTGTCGTGTTATCGCAGCACATCCATGTGTATTAGGGTAGTAGATATTTAGTTATTTTAGTAAATGTTTACAGTTAGGCTAGTAGTTGTTTACATTGATTTTGTTGTTTGTAGGACGATCGGATCGTGGAAAGGCGAGAGAGGGTTTTGACCGGTTCAACAGGAGTTTCAAGACGGGGGAGTCAGGTTGCCAATCTGAGGACCAACAGCAGCAGCAACAGCAGGCAGCCTAATGACATCTCAAAGCATCCAATCCGTTTTTGTTTGCGGGACTGTAATTATTGTTGAAATATATTTTTATAAAGCATGCTGAATGTAAGTTGTATATATTGTTGTCGGTTGAAGCCTGATTAATAAATTGATTGATGATTTCTTCTACAGAGTTTCTACTTCAAATCATCGGTAGGGTTGCACCGAACAGTTGCCGGAAGGATGAATTAGTTCAGTCGAAAAACTCGACTGTTAAAAATGTACAATTTGAATTTTTGCCGTAAATTGATTTGTAGTTATTTTGCATTTCACAGTGAACGATTAGTTGATCGTGAAGTGTATTGCTAATTATGTTAAAACTCTAAAGAATTTAATTCATTATAGAGATTCAGATTATGCATGATTGGAGTTGGGGAAGCTAATGATTGGAGTTGATTGAGGAGATTATAATATTCAAACACTTAAGACATATTTGATTATGTTTTCAGAATCTTGGTTCATATCTAGCGCTATCACCAGCGTTTTGTTATTGTCGCTACTTTTGCTAATTCAGTGTTATGCCTTCATTCAGATGAGCATTACAGAAAAGCATTGCCAGCAGTTCAGTAATTACTGTTATACTTGCAAAACACATCCATAGTATTCAAATTATTTTGTTGTCCGTGTATAAATAGTTCTTTGTAATTACCCAAGACTAATAAAGGTGTTTACAAGTGTAAGAGACTTTGCTGGTAATATCTCCATTAGCAGTTTGAGCCGAAACTCTCGGCTGTTTGGATATTTCTCGACTGCTTCTTCTCGTTGAGTAAAGTGTTTCTACAGTGAAATTAATGGCGGGGTTTGAAGCCATCAGACTTCTTGCTGTTCATCAATCTCTTGTGAGTCTTGCTGTACAGCAGGAGTAATATAGAACTGTCGTCGATACAGCAACATTTTTGTGACTTCAGACTATTGCTTGTGGCAGATCATTAAACACATTGTGAAAATATTGTAACTGTGTTTGTACAGGTTGAAGTATTGCGATTGTCTTTTGTAATTTATTTGTCTGCATTCGTTTAGCTTGGCAGCATATGCGGAAACTTGCATTCTGTTTAACTTTAATTTAGTATATATATATATATATATATAATCAGAACAGTTGAGAGAGATCAGAACTATAGTGTGTATTTCAGGTCTTGAGGTTTATTCTGAGTGGACTGTCTAGTATTGCCGATTACAGCACAGGTCCGGAAGCCCTTGTGGAGTAGTAGTGAAACTGTAAATATTGTACATAGTGTTTAGTGCAGTGTTTTATTTTATTCTGGAGAAAGATTGGTTTTATTATTTTCGGTTGCTTAAAAACTACATAAAAATTAATGTTTGCGTCTTTAATGAAATTATGTGATTTGAATGATTTCTTTTATGAAATTTGAATGATTTCTTTTATGAAATTTGAATGATTTCTTTTATGAAATTTGAATGATTTCTTTTATATTGCAGGCCTTGAGGTTTATTCTGATTGACTGAGCTTGTATTCTTAATTACAGGAGGAGGTCCAGCTAGGAGCCTTTGTGGATTAGTTGTAAAACTGTAAATATTGTACATAGTGTTTAGTGCAGTGTTTTATTTTGTTTTTAAGAAAGATTGGTTTTACTATTTTGAGTTTCCAAAAAATGGACGTTAAAATGAATGCTTGCTTATTTTATGAAATTTCCGTTCAATATATTGTTCACGTTTTAATTTTCAATTGTTACAACAGGTTCCCGATTGCTTTGAATTTTAAAACATTTATATTTTTGGTTACTATTAGAGAGTTGTTAACTGATGAGATGAGACGCGTGTCTTGTACTACTTACAGCAGGGTATCGATTGCTAATAATCGTGTTATATTTAAATCGGAGCTGTCGCGAATATCGCTTTATTTTAATGTAAATTACATTGCTGAAGATTTCTTTGGTAAAGGTTGGATTTCTGTTTAATTGCGCTCTAACTGATGATAGATTCAGTAGCTTGTAAATAATTGTATAGATTTGTGTTTGTCAAACAGTCTCTTCTACACGTTGTGTTGTGTATTGTAAGTAGTGTATGTTGCATTTATGTATTGTGTGATTTCTGACTGTGTTGACATTTATAAATGATAGTATACTGGTAGTGATTCAATGCCAATTTATTCAAAGTAGGGTGGGGCATTTCTTGAGGAGATGATTCCGATCAGCGTGGACTTATTTTGAATTTTTAATCGATTTTATTTTAAATTTTATTTTATATGTCTGTTGTGTGTACGGTTATGTAGAAAATGCATAAAATATATATATAAAACAAAAAGATAATGATTTGTCCCCGCAATGGATAATTGATAAAGTAACGAAAGTCTATGTTAGTCCAAGTAAAATTAGTCAAAGTTGTTAGTCTGAGTAAAGTCGACTAAGTTGGCTGTATTAGCAGCAAGGTGAATAGGAAAAAAAGGTCTTGACCATTTTGTAAAGTAACTTGAAAGTTATAGCCTTAAAATAACTGAATAAACGCAAAAGCGTTTCTTGAAAGCGAAAACTTGTGTATTTCAGTTCTTTGATTACAGCATTTTGCCAACTCGAAGAACTTCAAAGTTGCGGCTCAGGCAGAAAGTGATATTTTGATTCTTTAACAAATCTTATTCGTTGCTTAAACGTGTATATATTTGTATTGTTAGTGTGCGTGTCTGGTATACTTTTGTAATGTTGACTGAGGTTTAACAGTACTTCCTTTGTAGTTTAGGTGTATATAACCCAGGTGACTAAGATGTTCAAATTTTGTCATGTTGTGTTGCGTATATACGGAATATTCTACTTTGAGGTATTATTATTATTATTTTTTTATTATTATTATAATTTTCCATATGCTAGTACTTCTGCAAGTTGTCAGCTTCACAACAATGTTGCTGAGGAGAAGAAATAATGCTCAATTAAATTTTGGGCTATCTTGAGTAATTGTCATGCTGCCAGTTTTCGTCATTTGGATTTTCTTTAAGACGACGCACCTTCATTTCTCGATTTGTAGAATTGATTTAATAAATAGAAGTAGTTAAAAAGAACAGGTCGCTGTAGTGTAGTGGATAGCAATCAAGCCTCTCTCTCCGGCGGCCCGGGTTCAAGTCCGACGTTAATCATCTTTGTTATGAAATGCGTCGTTAAACAACAAAACTTTACTTTAGTAGTTAAAAAATAAATGGTTTAACATCATTTTGATTCTAATACAAGATGTCGATGACGCTCAAAACTAAGTAAACATTTCATATAGCATTATAAGAACATTGTGAATATACGTTGCAGTGGGCAAGTCACTGTTAGCTTGAAAAGAAATAAGTTGTCAAGTAAATTGTATAAATGTTTATACTATGTGCTAGTCAGATTCTTGTGAATGACCTTTTACTGGATACAAAAAATAGGAGCAGTGACTGGAAGAAAGTTGGCTGTGGTGTTTGTCTGTCTTGGTCAGATTGTTTCATACTGTATTGCAAGCAAAACTCTGTACCATAACTTTCTTTGTAAAGTGCAACTTTTTACCACATTAGCTTTTTGTAATTACTTTTGTATATTTTTCACGCGTTGCTTTTCGTCGTCGTCGTATAGTTTTCGTATTGATCGTGTTATATACTTGTGGTGGTATCGTGGAATGTGTGTAGTGAGTGATTTGCTTTGATTATCGTTCATGTGTGGCGCCGTGTGGTATAATGTTTTTACGTTAATCGGTGTCATTGCGTTTAGCCGACTAATTCGGTGTATCGATTGTTTGCGATTGTGTCCTGTATTTAGATGCCTGTTTTTTATAGCTTTCTCTTTTCTCTTTCACATCTCGTAGAAATTATACGATACAGCTCTGCACAATTCAACTCTACTGCGCCCTTTGTTAGCGACTGTTGGTAATTTTTATGTAGTGCCGCAATTGATGATGAGTTTTAATTACAGTAGAGCATTTTATTTGTTTTGAGTTCTTCAACTGTATTGTGTTGAACGAGTAACATTAAGTTCTCGATCTCTTCGTCATTTTGAACACATTCTCTGTGTCCCCTATAAAGTTTGTGCATCTAGGTAGGGAGCTAGTAGATTCAGAAGTATGCTAAGTTACTTTTAACATTGGATGGTGTTTAAAAGTTGTGCATTCTTTGGGTCTGAAATGCAGATTTCAATTTCGTATTCGTTATTGGACGACCAACTATTAAAATTCTGATGAACAAGGAATTTAAGAAAAATACAATTTTTCAGTGGCTAAATAAATTACGATTACACTATCACAAATATATAAATATATTGTGCTTTAACTCACTTTGTCAGCTGCAGAGCATACAATTCAGTAGCAACACACAATAACAAGACACTTATACAACTACAAATTTACAAATCTTGCATACAAAACACAAAAATGACTGTATGTCGCTTAGAGCACACGATGGATGAAATGTGTTAGACAGTGTGAATGTGTTCACTGGTAACACTCTATCATGTGCTCTACGTCGTAGGTGGTATGGGGTGGTCTTCACAACTGG
>JAQFZK010000477.1:0-10726 GCA_034695905.1 Fridericia nemoralis | reverse complement strand
GGAAATTTGACACCTTGCTCCAAAATTTGGTTTACAAATATTTTTTATCAAAAAAGTTATAGGGTTTCTAAAAAAAAGTTCGAAAAAAGAATTTAACCAAGCTTATTTAACAGGCACTCATTTCTTCTTGTCACTGTAAGATTTTCTTTTTAAATTGAGCTTGACCCTGAAAATGACAAAACTGTGAATGGTGTTTTTTTCATTTCTTTTCATTTTTAAATTTTCTGTAATTGTTAATTTTTAATTTTTTTTCATTAGTTTCATTTTTCAGTATGTTATTCTTTGTTTTTCAATTTGTTGGCCTTTCAATTGATTTTTGACTCTGAAAAGGGTCAGAAATTGAAAGAAATACAAACAAAATAGTTCTTTTGTAATTTTAAGCATTTTCTGTGATGTTTTCATTATTTTCATTTTTTCAATTTTTCGGCCCTCTTCAAGTCCAACAATCAATTGAAAACTTTACAAAAATAAAAAAAATCGAAACAAGTACTGAAAAATGAAAAAATGAAATATGAAAAATAAAAGAAAGTGAAAAATGAAATGAATGAAAACAAATGAAAAAAACAGCTTTCGGTTTGACCCTTTTCAGGGCCAACAATCAATTTTAAAAGAAACATATTACGGTGACAAGAACAAATGAGTGCCTGTTAAGTAATCTTGGTTAATTTGTTTTTTCGAAACTTTTTTTTAGAAACCCTGTAATTTTTTTGATAACAAATATTTTTAAACCAAATTTTGGGGCAACATATCAAATTTTCTCCTCCACAAAGCTGTAAAATATTGTGATAAAATCTTAAGATTTGACGAAGTTATTGAGATTTCGCTAGGGGGTCATTTTTTTGACTCACCCTGTAGATCTTTCAGTGGTAAACTGCATGTTTTGTAATTTTAAAAAAGTTAAAAACGAATGTGTGACCAGAATAATGAATAAGTGTTTTACGGTTTGATAATCTCTTTGAGCAGCGGTGTCAAAACTTTATAGCTCTGGACCATTTTTCTCTGTACAGCATCGTCCGCGCGACCGCAACCGAGCGGGGGGGGTGGGTAGCGGCGGAATAAAACGTCTGACGAGCGGGAGGGGGTAGCGGTGGATGAAAATACCTGATGTGCAAGGGGAGGGGTAGCCGAGAACGAAAAACTCCAATTTTTAAATTGTATTTACAGCAACAAGGCGCGGGGTGCCATGAGCCGCCAATAACAGGTTGGCGAGCCGCCATTTTGACACCGCTGTTTTTGAGCATGGAAACCAAATCTGTAGTTGCCCTCTCTGATAGAATAATATCAGCATGTCTGTTGAACATGAATGTGTTACACAGAATTTGTCTGTTTTTGTTGCAGCTCATGCATGTCCAAAGTTACACAATTTTTATCATTTATTTCTTTTATTATTAGGGAATTTTAATTATACTGTTGTTTAATTATACAGCATGTTTTTCAATTTACAATAAAGCGATATTTATTTTTGAATTGATCATTTATTACATTGGAAGAAGTTGTCCTTTACACATTTGTTATAAGTTTTTAATTCATTAAAAACTTATTAATATTATCCATACTGGTGTTAACCTTATTGTGCAATATTTATATAATTTAAAATTTTATAATGCCTTGTAATATTCACACAGTTTTTAATCTATTATTATTTCCTTATTGTATTACATATTCGCCGCACTGTGCCACCGGCAGATCAGAGGCATTGGACGAGTTTGCTGCTCGTCGTCGGAGGGAAAACTCAGCCAGTTTTCCCATTTCGCAAGAAACTCGTCACTTCGCCAAATTCTTCAATTACCGTCAAACTGAAAACTCGGAACGAGAGCAGCAGAAATGAGTTCGCTCGAGGCAGCGCCGATTAACAAGACGAATCTCATCGTCAATTATCTTCCGCAGAACTTCAGCGATGCAGAATTCTCCGAGCTTTTCTCGCACGCAGGCGTCGTCACTGCTTCCAAGATCATAAGAGACCGAGCGTCCGGTTACAGCTACGGCTTCGGATTCATCGATTACGGAACGGAGGAGGAGGCAGCGACCGCCATAGAGATGCTCAATGGCTATCAGTTGCAGCATAAGCGGATCAAGGTTTCGTATGCGCGACAGGGTGAGAACGTGAAGGGTGCTAATCTCTATCTGCGCAATCTGCCGAAGGAGGCGACCGAGAAAGACATAGAGAATATATTCCATCCATTTGGGCACATAGTTCAGGTATGTATTTATCATATTCGTATATATCAATGTTTCATGTTTATGGGTCTATAATATACTCGTTTACCAGTGCTTTCTTGTCTTTTTTGTTGTTGTTGTGCATCAAATTCATGTTACGTCTACAGCGGTCGATCTAGAAAATGTCTATGGGAGAGGGGGGCCAACCCAAGGCAGCAAATGAAAGTACCTGATGTGCGGGGGGATAGGGGTGGACGAAAATACCAAACAAATTCAACAATTTGTCAGAAATTTAAAGTTATGGTTGTGAAATGGTCAATGCTCGAAGTTGAGGCCAGAATTAATGATGTAAAACTACAGTTGTGCTATGCTTAACACGTATGTTTCTTATGCTTTCATGTGTGTGTGTGAATGTACTTGCTGCTTGAACAAGTACCTTTTTGTTGTGTTGTGTAGGCGCGAGTGTTGGTGGATGGTAGCGGAGAGTCGCGAGGCGTTGGCTTTGTTCTGTTCAGCACCAAGGAGCAAGCCCAGCTGGCTCTAGCCAGCACCGACGGCAAGATGCTCGCTGGCTTCTCTCAGCCAATCAGCGTCAAGTTTGCCGAGGACAATCGGCTCAAGATGCGCCCCAACCCAATGGCTCCAATCTCCGCCACAAACGTTCCCCTCGGCTACCAGCATAATTTCAGTGGTGGCGGCGCCGGCGCTGCAGCCGGGTTTAATAACTACCCAACGAATATGGGCGGCGTAGGTCCCATGAGGAATCAGATAAGGGCGCGGTTTAACCCGATGATGGGCGGGGGAGGGTTGATGGGGGGTGCGGGGGCTGCCGTCGCGCCTAATCACATGGCGCCGCTGATACCCGGGGCGTCTGACCTCGGCTTTGTGTTGTTTGTGTACAACATTGGGACGGAGGCGGACGAGTTTGCTCTGTGGCAGATGTTCTCACCGTTCGGCACGGTGCAGAAAGTTAGCGTTATGAGAGACAGACAGAAGAACAACCAGGGCAAGGGTCAGTGGAATATACATTGAGTACAATATACATTGAGTACAGTTTTAATTTATGTATTGAGTACAGTTTTAAGTTTTGTATTGAGTACAGTTTTAAGTTATGTATTGAGTGCAGTTTTAAGTTATGTATTGAGTAAAGTTTTAAGTTATGTATTGAGTACAGTTTTGAGTTGTGTATTGAGTACAGTTTTGAGTTGTTGTTCAGTTGTTATTCAGTTTTGTGTATTGAATACATTTAACTTTTGAGTTGAACTTATTGAGTGTAGTTTTATTTAATATATTGAGTACAGTTTTGAGCTGAATATTGCGTACAGTTTTGCGATGAATATTTAATACTGTTTTGAGTTGAATACAGTTTTAAGTTGAATATTGAATAAGTTTTAAGTTGAATTTTTAATACAGTTTTGAATTGAATATTGATTACAGTTTTGAGTTGAATATTAAATAATGATTTGAATTGAATCTTGACTACTGCTCTGCTTCTTAATGAAATGACCGGTGGTGTACAGTTGTTGTTATGGTGTACTTGTTGCGTATGAAAGTAGAGACAGTTTTATACGATCTTTATTGAGGACTAGGATTACAATCTGGGTTATGCTTTGGGTTACGGTAAATATTTTGTTGAGGTATCATCGGGAGTACGATTTGACTTCAAGTAAGTTACCCTTTGCATTAGTATTAGGATTATATTTCAATTAGGATAATGATAAAAAAAAATCACCGATTGCGTGTAGCAAAAAAACGAGCGCAGTGCGTAATAATTCAAGTTAATGGTGTAGTTGGTTGGTAGAGTATGGTATGATATGGTATGATCAGTGGTAAAGTATGGTATGGTAAGATTAATGATTTAATACATAGCACAGCAAATGCATTAAATAGTAATAAATGCGGCGAGCATAAAAGCAAAACAACACATGACCGTACATAGTCATTCAAAACTGTTTTTACTTATCGTCATCATTTTTTATTCAATAAACAATTCAAATAACAGAAAGTTTTATATTAACTTTAATAAACATTTAATGTAATTTTATTAATTTTCTCTCCGTCCTTTATTTTCAACCAATAATTGTAATGTTAACTTGTTTGCTATTTTTTGATATTATATTAAAAGATTTTTTGTAATTAGGAAAGATATCGGTAGAACATCTCGGTGCATGTTTACCAGGGAACAGCTATCTAAAGACCTTGTATTCGTATTGTAACAACTTTGTATTATTTTTATAAAGACCTTGTATTTGATGTATTCGTCATCAATGTAACGGGTATGTATTTGTATTGTAGGTTACGGCTTCGTGACGATGGCCAACTACAGTGAGGCAGTGGGGGCGATACACAGTCTGAATGGACAGGACTTTGGCGGCAACAAACTGCAGGTCTCCTTTAAAAACTGAGCCACAAGCGCAATGTCCGGGACCGCCGAAATAATGCGTCGATCGATTTCGAACCCAAGTGAATCTTCTGTTAATAGTTTGAAAGGCATTTAGCGCAATGCTGATGAACAACTGCAATTTAGCTCGGCGGCTGTATAGCAGGCGAAGCCTTGCCGTGGTGTAGTAGCCGGGGATCGATGTCTGCCAGTTATCTAAGTATATCAATTGGATTATGAATAGTTTGTACATATGAACTGGTTATATTCGTCATTATGCAATGTGCTTGTGTTGGTGCAGATGTATACTATCTAAAACAAATGCATATAATGTACACCCGTATAAACATGCTAGACATTTGATTTAAGTATTAATTACCCGTTTGGTAATCGGTAGTATGTTTTATCTGTTTAATTTTTTTTTTTACTTTCATTGGTTTAGAATTTCATTTGCTATTATTATTATCGTTATTATTGATATGACTCTTAATGGCATAACTCTTGCGCAGAAAAGCGACGCTAAACTGTTGATGATGATGAAGGCTAGTTTACAACATTTTTTGTTTTTTTTGGTTTAGTGATTGCAGTTTTGTTGTGGATCTTTTTCGATTAATTTGATTGATTATTGGTAGCGAAAGAGCATTCCTGATTGGGTGAATAGTGGCGGCAGACGATACGATTGGCTGATAGTTAAAAGTTTCGTTCTGTAAGATAATTGTTAAGTTATTTTGATTGGTGCATGATCTGAGAGATGTGTTTACAGGTTCCTGTTTACTATTTAATGTAATTCATTATTCTCACAAAGACACCATAGAAATATTGAATTATCAGTATACATCTGTGAAATATTGTACAGCTGAAGAAAGAATTACTGAATTTGTTGGATTCTGATTTATAAAGTTTATAAGAGTTATGTGTGTGTGTGTGTCTGTGTGTGTGTGCGCCCGTGGGTGGGTGTGCGCGCGTGCGTGTGTTTGTGTTTATATATATGTATATAGGGAGTTAGTTCAGTTGGTTAAGCGCTCGCTTTGCGTGCGAGGTGTTGAGGTTTGACTCCCGACTTCACCGAGCTTTCTTCGTAAGCAATTCGATAGGCTTGTTCAGTATTCACCCTCTGGCCTCTGTTCACCAACGCAGTGAATTTGGTAGTAGCTGGCATGCTACATGCAAAGGTAAAGTGACATGTTCGCATGAGGCACCGGCCCCATCTGTGTGAGGAATAAAATCAGGGAAATAAGACATAGCGGAAAAATGAAGGAAAGGTTAAGTAGGCCTACTGCAGCTAACCAGGGTGGAGATATTCGATAATTCTAACCCGGGAATGATTGCTACAATTGTAGTGCTGGTGACTGCGAAGGCGGGTATTCGGATGGGGGGGGGGGGACGGTGGCCCCTAATAATTTTACTATGGAAGGGGAGTACTACATGGAGGTTACATAATTGTTTTTAAATATTGTCTTTGCTCACAAATTAGGCTTAACCCGATTCAATGGAAGGCTGAACAACTTAGTTTTATATGCTAAGCACTTGGGTTTCAACTTACAGTAACGTGTATTATTATAGACGTAGGATGAAAGTCTCTTTGCCCATTATATCCTACAATATTATTGCATCCATACATTGTACATTCAAATAACAATACATTGTACATTCAAATAACAATAGCACTATGTAAATAAAGTACTTCATTATAGTTTACAATAATTACCAGTTCTCGATATGTCACAGAATATAATGCAACAATAAAATAATTTAAACATACACAAATACACAATATAAAATAACTAATTAAATTGCCGTCACACCGGCCGATCTTCACCTTTGTATAAGAATTTTTCTGAAACCGAGTCGATTTCCAGACTATTTTAAACCTCAGTTTGTTTTGTTCTTGAAAAAAATGATGAAATGATGTTATTTCGTTAAATGTAGTTGTTTTGTTGTTAAATTTAGCTAACATTGTTAAATTTTCTATTGTGCAACATATGTAAAAAGTGCAAAAGAGTGACGTCACACTGGCTCGACCCTCCGCCCGCATCCCCTACGTCTCGCCGTTACAGTGGCCCTGCCCCCGCCCCCGCCCGAGCGTGACGTACATGTAACGTAACGTGTGTTATGGACGCAGGCAAAGTTGCCTCTATGTCCACATCAACATAGATAAATAATATATACAATCAACTATATACATAATATACATACAAATACTCAAATAAGCTTACTTCCGATCTAATCTGATTTATAATCATAATACAATTCTTTTTTCTGCCACAATTTATCAAAAGCATTTTTAAAGCTATCTACATAATTGCACGTAACTACTAAATCTGGTAGAGAATTTCAAGTATTTATTACACGAGATGGAAATGAATACTTCCTTACATCATACTTTCCCTCTCCACCGACAACTTCAAGCTTTTGCCTCTCGTAGATGTATTCGTACTCACCTAAGGTTCAGTTAAGGTTCAGTTAAGGTTCAGCTAAGGTTCAGTTAAGGTTCAGATTACTTTAGTTAATGTTAGAGTATCGGTCTACAAAGATACATCGTTGATTTTCTAATGGTCGAAAACTACACCTTTATCCAAATGGAACACTATTTCAGTATTCATTATATATTATATCCACTTGCTTACAACTGGTGGACTACCAAAGTAATACCAAAGTAATTATAATTTATTTTATATAATTTAATAATTACATAGAAATTTATATGAGAAAACGAAGCATGCGCGGTACTAACCTAACATAAGGGAAATGAGAACGCTCAGCGCTCCCTCCGATGTACCGAGTCGGTCGGCGAGACCGGATAGGAGACCCATTCCCTCGGCGCCGGACTGTCCGGACATCCTGCCGGACTGAGAGGGGGCGAGAAAACTTTGATTGAAAAAAATAAAATTAAAAGGTAATTCAGTGTAATGTTTACGGTCAAAAAATCGTCTTTATTTATCTTTTGCAAATGTACAGAGAAATTTAACTCATGGTACCAGATATCCGATGCAAATTCTTGATTTTAAAACAACTTTTGTAGGCCTATGTTTTAGTAGACTCAAATCATATTTTAAAACTGATAAAAATAATTGTTTTTCGTGCTAATTATACAAATAATAAACGGTAGATAGTATACTTTTATCATAAACATAGTAATTTATATTTATCCGGTTTACCCTGGGGTTTACCCAGCGCTTAAAGTAAGGAGGGTATGGGGGAGGACATTTTTTTTATTTAGGCCACCTCCACCCTCTAATTTGTAACACTTTTAACATGATGATCTTTCTTCCTCTTTCAAAAGTACTTTTTTGGGCTTCTCCTCTTTACTTTGGGTTCTCCATCCTCATTTGAACTACTGTAATCACTGGGATTACCTAGTTACTTTTACAAATGTTAAAATTAAACAACAAATCATTATTGTGCTTAATGCAATATAAACTTCATTCTGCTTATTTCAAAATAAATTGTATTGAAATTCTACATAATATCATAAACTTTACTGAAGATGAGTGAGCGTACACCATACTAAAATGCGAAATAAAATAGAATGACATGTTCGGTAGGCTAACTGAAATTTTCTTTCAAATGTTAATCCTTTTTCATTATCTGAGAATTATCCAACCAAATTTTATGTATGATAAGTAGTTTGTCACCTTTTCAATAAATTTAAATAGATATTTGTTTTTATTGCTACATATCTTTTGTAAACCTTCAATATATTAATACCGAGCAGCAGCTGCAATGATATCGTTTGATTGGTGAACACTATTTGTGTGCTAGGTTGAAAATGCAGTTTTTACTACGAAGTATCATACCTTGGCTCAAGGTCAATGAACCTCACGCCACTGATTAGGTTGAGCAACTCCAGTTAGAGAAGGGTTCTGAGGAGAAATCATTAAATTATCGTTAAAAATTTCACAATGTAACAAAATCTTGCAAAAGTTGTGTTTCCCTTCATCATTATGTAAGTTGGCGTGCTGAACCAACGTCATATTTGATCTTCTGCAGCAGATTTTCATTTTTGTGTAATCGTCTTTCTTGTGTAAAAGATGGCCGACGGGGATGGAGGGATGCAGGTTTCCATTGTGAAGGAACACTCGTTTCAGAATTCTTGTGGAGCTGTCAGTAACAAACGCCATTATTCTGGGTCATGTTTCAAATCTCCCTTCAAACAGCCCCATGCTATCAAAATGCAGCCCCATGATATCAGAACAAAAGCAGAGTGACTCTGTCATGGAAAAGAACTGCCAACATGTTGTATGTTTATTTCTGTACTTTGAAATTCGAACACTGCGACATAGTACGTGACATTCCTTCAATCTAGACGCCAGCAGTTCTGCGCCACATTTAGGAAGACACAAGTCACTCACAATATCATCCAGTTTCTGTTGGTTTTGGAAGTGAGGTTCGCCACTTGACACCGCTTCGTCCAGTTCTTGCCAGTCTTCGTCACAATCAGACTTCTCCACGTCAGCGTCGTCGACGTTTTCAACGGTTGGTGGAACAAGGATTGGCATGTGTTCATCCTGTTGTACCGGTTCAATATATGAGATATATTTGGATAAGTCAGTTTCTTCCTATCGCGTGGTTTCTTGTTAACAAAAATGTCTACAATGCAGAAATAACTGTCGTTACGTGGTTGGTAGGTTCACGCCAAATTCTGGGTACCGCAAATGGCATACATCCCCGGCTACCTGGCATCCATCCTTCCAAAGTAGACTCACAACAACCACAGATAACATGTGAAGCTCATGACCTGTCCTGGCGCCAACTGACATCACATCACAAAGTATATTTCGTATGCGATGAAGTATCTCGTACTTCGTGAAATAGTACATTTCACTTGTGTTTGTCCGATATCATATCCGCACACGTAAAAAAAAGCAGTCCGCTGATATGTTGCAATGTCTAGAAGTCATTATTTTCTAGTACTAAATCACTAAAAAGATAACAAAACAAAACATTACATGAGTACAACAACATACCTATGACAACACGTCAGGTGCTTCAAATTTATATATGAAAGAATTACAATTTACTTCAGATGCATTTACGACCGAAATGTTGAAGCTACATGAAAACAGATGTTATCACTGTAATGAGCATCCTCGAATTGTACAAGAAACATCAAAAAATTGAATGAAACAAAAAAGTGTTGCGTTGTGTAATGAATCCTAGCAAAACGGATTACGCAACAATTCACGGAATCCGTTTATTGCTCTCGTGTGAATAAGCTTTAATGTGACATTGTAAGACATTGCTAGTGAATAAACAATCTAAATGGAGTGATTCACATTATTTATTTATGTTGTGTGTATTTATCATTTGTGACTGATTGGGCAAGGACATGCCAATCACTAATGCAGGATGTAAAGAAGGGGCGTGGAAGAGGCCTAAAGACATGGGAACAGTGTGTAAAGAATGATTTTAAAATCATGAACTTAAGGAGGGAAGAGGCCCTGGACAGAGATGAGTGGCGTAGGAAAATTTATGGGATAAACGTCCAACCTGTGCTTACGCAGAGCTGAACTGAACTTACGCTAAACTGTTGATGATGTATGACGTTGCAGAACAATATGTGTTTGATTGTGTGTGTGTGTATGTTTGACTGTATGTGTATGTGTATCTGTGTGACTGTGTAGAAGATTCCTGACCACGGCTTCGTGGCAGGCATGAAGGTAGAGGCGGTGGACCTGATGGAGCCCAGACTGATCTGTCTGGCCAGCGTGAGTGAGGTCGTGGGTCGACTGTTGAGGATTCACTTTGACGGCTGGGACTCGTCGTACGACCAATGGATGGACTGCACCTCACCCGACATCTATCCCATCGGGTGGTGTGAGCTGGTGGGGCATCCTATAGAGGGACCCGCTGGCAAGCAGGGTTTGTACTGGCACTCGGAGTATTACTTTGCATTGCCTGTTGATGTAATAGAAACTTAGTCATTCTTAGTATGTTTTGTTCTGTCGTTTTTTATTCAACGCATATTTATAGGTAACACAAAGAGCAAATTATTTCACTTGGTAATTTCACCCAACTTGGTGATACTGTTAGTTGTTGTTGTTGGACCAAATCAGTCACTGCTTGTTCTTGTGCCAAATCACTGTATCCAGAGCGGGATTTTCCAGGAGGGTTGAGAGGTTGAACCCCCTCCACCAGAAATCTCAACCCCCAGACCTCAGAATTCTTTTTAGCCTGGGCACCAAGTTT
>JAQFZK010000476.1:0-10728 GCA_034695905.1 Fridericia nemoralis | reverse complement strand
TGAAGACAGTGGCTTGAGGAACACGATCTGCAAGCACGTACATCTGGTGGTGCGTGTGTTCAAGCCACAGCTCACAACACCTGACACAGTGATGTGTATACATCATATGCACTGTGAGAACACAGCTCATGGTGGCAGTAGAGAACAAGCCTGTCTTGCCAAGACTGCCAAGGCTTACATCATCAGAGCCAGTGAATAAGCTTGCAACGAAACAACGGCGCTTCTTCACCACCAAGAGCAAGCCAAAGAAACGCAAGCGTGAGACAACCACAATAATGAAACAATACTGATGTGGTACATGCTGATGTTAGTTAAATGTCAAAATATTGCCATTTTGTTAGTTACTTCACATTTTTAGTTCTGATGAAGTTACATTTACTTTGATATAGTTGCATAATTGATTACAAAGCATTTATGAATAATGCATATAGCAAAGTGTCATGTGTGTGTAAAGTCTATGCAAGTGTCGTGTGTATGTAAAACCTATGTGGTTGCAAAGTGTCGTCATTAACAGTTTAGCATCGCTTTTTCTGTGCAAGCACAGGTTGGACGTTCCCCCATAGATGCCATTGTGGGTTTTTTTGAAGCTCCAGGTGCATTAAATGCACCCAGTTGTTTTTAATGCCGGATGGCCTTCCTGGCACAACCTCGAAAGCGAGGAATGGTCCCTTTCTCAGGGAAAAGTGTTCTGCTCTTTGGTTCGGTAGTAGTGTAGGCCTGAGCCTACCCCACCACCATGAATCACTTAGAACAAATATTTTACTGCTAAACATGTCTGACTGGTTTCTGCAAGTCTTTTTAATCTATCGCTATCTCTCTGCTTTATGCATGGCACTCTGTCTAGACAGAATATCTCGTACACAACATCTGGTCCCCTGACACTTCAACATCTCTGTTCCAGACACGACAATCCAATGATAGCAATGCTTTGATTATAATCAGAGTGGCAAAGTTGTTTGCAGACAGATTCCAAAACACACAGATAGATCAGTTACATTAGCTCGTGGTGATTCATCATTGTTATAAAATCTCTGTGGCAGGTGACACAATGCCAGATAGTAGGTCCACTGGCTTGAGCCTAGCGTAACGTAGTCGGGACTTTCAAATTTAAATGATTTAAGAATACTACAGAAAGGCACCGGATACTGTAACTAAATTATCAATATAATGGTCTTAAAGACCTTACATTGGACATACATTACTTTGTATTTACATTTTAACGAACATACAATGCAACACACACACACACACACGCACGCACACACACACGCACGCACACACACACGCACACATAACACACACAAACACACACAAACGTGACACAAACACATATACACATGTATGTGCACACACGCACACGCACGCACACACACAGCAAACACAACAACACACAATGCACGCACGCACTCATGCACACATACACACACACGCACACACGTACACACAGACACACACACACACACACACACACACAAACTAGGCTACCTGACAACTGACGAACAAACTCTGCTGACACCAGACCTCTCCTACCATCCATCAGCTCTCCGTAGTAGTAGCCATCCTACAGACACACAGACAGGCAGGTAGACAGACAGACATAGAGACAAACAGATAGTCAATCACAGTCAGACAGACAGACAGACAGACAGACGATAAGACAGACAGACAGTCAGACAGACCATAAGACAGACAGTCAGACAGACAGTCAGACAGAGTCACACAGACTATAAGACAGTCAGACAGACAGTCAGACAGACGATAAGACAGTCAGACAGACAGTCAGACAGTGCGTGTAAGCAAGGGCTTTGGACAATATTCGTTCTTCAAAGTGGTGATTCGTAATTCAACTCTCACGGCGGCTGTGTTATTGAGCAAGACTCTTAAGCAAGGTCTTACTCAATCTGCTTACTGCTTAAATGAGCGGAGAATTGCTCGTTGCTCAGTCTATTACTACTGCTGATGTCTTCGAGTGTGTTTCATATGATATTTCATATCTTGGTAAGAAGGCGAGGTACAAATGTCTACCCACTACACTGTATTTTACTGTGTGAGAGTATCTTGTGTGCATGTGTTTGTGTGTGTCTATGTGTGTTCTTGTGTTTGCATGTCTGTCTCTGTGTACAGTGAGTGACAGACCTCGTCCATGTCTCCACAGACAAACACATGGTCCCCTGCTTCAATGGCTAGCAGCTCAGAGTCGCCATGCTCACCAGCTCCCTCACTCCTCACACCAGACCCAGCAGATCCCCCAGCCAGACTGCTGCCCGGGGGATGGAAGCTGGAGACAGCCTGGTAGACCTGCAGGAGCGCTCTCAGATCCTCTCCAATCACGTCCAACTCTGCACATCTCCCCTCCACCACGTCGGCCATGATGACATCATGTGATGACATCGTGTCAGACTCGTGTCTCATTGACTCAACCTCCTGACCTGTTAGACAACAACAGTTCAAAACGTAGTTTTTTTACAACACACACACAGCGACACACAAACAAGCACACACACACAACGACACACACACAAGCACACACACACACATAAACACACAAATACAAGCACACACACATAAACACACAACACGATCACTAGGAACAAATCTGATATTTTTGTTTTCAAAAATTAAAATTACTATTAAATAGCTGAAATAACTTATTTTACAAAAACTCTGAAATAGAGAATGTAGAATTATTTGCTATTTTTTAAATAGAAATGTGAGTATATTAGGCTGCTATTGACTTCATTTCAACATCAGTTCTAAAAAACGTTTTTTCAATCAAGTATAAAGAGTAATAATATCAACAATAATATCCACTGTCTAAACTACACAAAAGAATAATTCAATTTATTGCAACGGCACACAACAAATACATCAGTTACTACATTTCCTGAACAACACACTTCATAGTTCATGACACACTTCAGAGTTCTTGTTGTGTTTTAATCACTGAACTGAATCGCCGGTATTGTCTGTTTAACCAAGCTGTAGAGTATTGACTGCTGAAGCTTCGTATAACTCTACCGTCAGTGTCCTGTTGCTGCACGGTTGTCGACAACACAGATTGTTGTTGCGCTTGCTGCACGGTTGTCGACAACACAGATTGTTGTTGCGCTTGTTGCAAGTCTTTAAGTAGTCTGGCCATCTCGTCATTCATTCGCTTCTCCTTCACTCTCTGCTCCTCACATTTCGCTTCAGCGTCGACCAAACGCAGCTGATTACATACAATCAAGGCAGTGAACAGCTGACTTCACTCATAGTAGAGTATTGGCTAGAGTATTTTGTTAATAAGTCGTTTTACATAAAATTATCAGTAGCTAATTGTAACAATTCTGTAAATATTGCTCGCCACTCTAGAAGAGTACATTTGTATCTACACTGCACATGCATTTACGTGTATGAATTCATATTTTACTTACTTTCAATTTGTTAACTCAATTAAAAAAATTGTAGTATGAAATCACAGTGGTACCCACACAGAGAGTCAACTAAACAATGGTACCCACAGAGAGTCAACTAAACAATGGTACCCACAGAGAGTCAACTAAACAATGGTACCCACAGAGAGTCAACTAAACAATGGTACCCACAGAGAGTCAACTAAACAATGGTACCCACAGAGAGTCAACTAAACAACAGTACCCACACAGTCAACTAAACAATGGTACCCACAGAGAGTCAACTAGACAATGGTACCCACAAAGAGAGTAACTAAACAATGGTACCCACACAGTCAACTAAACAATGGTACCCACACAGAGTCAACCACTGTTTCTGTTTGTTGACGACGACGTGACAAGTGTGGCCGAATGTTGTGTTTAGTAATAGAAAAGCATCGAGAGTTGATTACCTGAGCCTGATCCAGAGCTTCCTGCTGCTTGGTATCCCTGATTTTAGTTGCCTGGAAACATAAACACATTCTAATTCACAGTGATAATACATTCTTGTACAAGATTCTGACATGCATAACATTGTGTAGAACAGTAGCACTGCCAGCATTTATTGTATCTGTCGTGTATGGCATCTTGCACAGCGTGTATAGTATCTTGCACAGCGTGTATAGTATCTTGCCCAGCGTGTATAGTATCTTGCACAGAGTGTATGGTATCTTGCACAGCGTGTATGGTATCTTGTACAGCGTGTATTGTATCTTGTGCAGAGTGTATTGTATCTTGTGCAGCATGTATGGTATCTTGCGCAGCGTGTAATGCATCTTGTGCAGCGTGTATTGTATCTTGTGCAGCATGTATTGCATCTTGTGCAGCGTGTATTGTATCTTGTGCCGCATGTATGGTATCTTGTGCAGCATGTATTGCATCTTTAGCAGCGTGTATTGTATCTTGTGCAGCATGTATGGTATCTTGCGCAGCGTGTATTGCATCTTGTGCAGCGTGTATTGTATCTTGTGCAGCATGTATGGTATCTTGTGCAGCATGTATTGCATCTTGTGCAGCGTGTATTGTATCTTGCGCAGCGTGTATGGTATCTTGTGCAGCGTGCATGGTATCCTGTGCAGCGTGTATGGCATCTAGGGTAGACTGTATTGCTCTATCATCATGTGACTAACAAGAAATCTCAACTTCAGATTATTTGATCTCGATATATATATTAAGCATACAAAGTAGCACAAATCCTGTATTACAAAAATCAAACATCATAATTATGTTGGACTAGTGTTTCTCAAACTGGGTTCTACAGAACCCAAGGGTTGTGTGACGATTTTAACGGAATTCTAAGAGAAGAAAGATTATTCGAGTAAATAATCTCTACACTTTGCAAAGAGGATCAAACTAATCTATGATGATTATTTCTAGGTGCTCTTATTTAAGTGTAAGGCCATTGCTCCTTTCTTAGAAACACCCTTATACTCAAGCAAGTATCTGCAACTCCCAGTAATGTGTTGAAAAAATGATGTGATTAAACTGTTAATTATGAAAAAAAACTACTGCATTAGAAACTATTCATTTCTGGTTCTTTCATTATTCAGTAATATTCTCTGTCTTACAAATCTTAATGCCCTGGTGTTATAGAAGCTCATTAGTAATATTACAATTAATGGATATTAAAGGATAAAGGATAAGATTAAAATTATCAGGGTTAAAGGATAAAATGGACAGGAAGACGAGTGTTTCTGCCGATCTGCCTGGAAGACCGCTCAAACAGTCATCTGATCTGTTTAATTCATACAGACCCGACATTGGGCTTGTTAATGAAATGAATCATTAACAGTTTAGCGTCCTTTTTTCTGCGCAAGCACAGGTCGGACGTTTCCCCCATAGATGCCATTGTGGGTTTTTTCGAAGCTCTGGGTGCATTAAATGCACCCGGTTGTTTTTATGCTGGATGCCCTTCCTGGCACAACCTCGCTTTGCGAGGAATGGTCCCTTCCTCAGGGAAAAGTGTTCTGCTCTTTGGTTCGGTAGAAGTGTAGATTACAGCCTACACAACCACCATGTAGGAACCAAGAGCAGATGGGAGCGGCCTTCCCTTATGCATAGCTCTGATCAGACCGCTCGCCATAGTCGCCTCTTACGACATGCAGGTCGAGGAGTGGCATTATTCTCAGTTCCCCAAGCCACAGGGGCTTAATTAAATTGTTTACTGTTTATAAATTAAAGTAATAAACAGTAAAAATAAAATTTCAAATGCATTATAATATATGCTAATAAGATAAGAAACACCCTCTGGCTAGAATAGTTTCCTGGTAAACTGAGCAGAAGTAAAGCTACTTAAGGTTAATTATCACACAATTCCTACACAGCCTCCTCCACATACAATCACTAGGAACTAGTATGTAAACTATTACCGACTCATTGCTACACGCTTGAATACTCCATGCTTCATGAAACAGAAAACTCATATTCAAACCAAGAAATAACTTTCTAAAACTCTAAACTTCACGCAAAAAACTATTTTTAAAAAATAATTTCTGCATATTACACCTTGAAATAACAAATAGAATTTGTGACAAGATGTAGTAAATGTATTAACAATAAGTAGTTGACCCATAAGGAAGACTCTAATAGCATACTAGACAGAGTTCATAGGATGATGTAAAGAGAGATAGCGTGAAGGTAGAGTCGTGAGTAAAGTAGAGTAGAGATCTGGTTACCTGTAGTTCAACATGGAGAGTCTCTATGCGCTGAGTTAGTGTGGCGAGCTCTGCCTGTGAATTCTCCTTCTCTTTCTCTGAACTCTTCAACTCTCTCTCAAGATGCTCATAGTCTCGACTCATCTAATCACATCAGTCAAACAATCAACCAATCACGGATCAGCACAGCAAACTCACAACAAAAAAACTTCCCATTCATACGTATGTAAATAGGTCAAATTAAAATGTATATATGTTTTAGAGGGGAAGATAGCTCAGTTGGTTAAACGCTCGCTTCGAGTGCGAGGAGTCGTAGGTTCGACTCCCGACCTGGGAGACTTTTCTTCACAAGTAAATTAGGCTGCCCTCTGTTCACCTAAGCAGTGAATTTTATAGTATCTGGCATGCTACGAAAGTAAATTGACGTGTTCGCACGAGGCACTGAGAACCTTGCAGCGAGGCTGGCGTCAGGCTGAAGGACTGAGTTGGAGATCAGCGACCATCGACAGACAGCCTTAGGTGTTGAGGACGTCACAACACTCTACTTTTATTACATCCACGCAGGAATCTCGTTAAAAATACGCGCAGGGAGAAGCAAAAAGAGAGAAGCAGCAGTGGGAGCAGTAACAGCAGAGAAATACAGAAACAAAACACGCATATACACACACAAGCACACACACACACACACACATACAAGCATAGGCACAAGCACAAGCAGAGAGAGTAACAGGTCGAGTGGCAGACCTGTTCCAGTGTGGCAGCACGTTGTTGAAGATCTGAGTTAAGCACAGAGAGTTGTGTGTTTGTCTCACTCAGTCTCTCTACCTCACCATCCTACACAGACACATACTTACATACACATACATACACACAAACACACACACATACATGAATACACACACACACACACACACTAACACATACACACATATATACACATACACTCACACAAATGAACACCCACACATACACACACCTAACAACCATGCACAAACACACACAAACAGACATACATACATTTGCAACAAACACACACGCACACAAACACATACCCACACACATACACACATATGTACAAATACACATATACACACTCACATATAAAAACACACATATAAACAAACACACACACACAAAGAAACACACACACACACAAACACATACACACACACAAACACATGCACACATACACACACACCAACAATCCAAAATAACTTGGACAGCTATTAACCTACAAATGTAAATAAAAAATCAAATGCACTACAATGCAATATATACTCAACAGCAACCGCGTCCCACGGCTGCCCACATAGCAGTGCATGTGCACAAGCACGCACGTGTATTATTAATAAAAATCACACCACAATCACATCTGTACAGTACAAGAATTTAATAAATCATGCACCCATCTCTTTGAAACATTAATAAAATGCTATCACTCTACACCATCATCAATAGCACCACAAAACATTTGTCAAATATTCCGCACATAGTTCCAGTCGATTGAAACTATGAATATGAGTTGTCAGTAAACAAGTTGATGTTATGATGATGACTACTGCCAGTCTGTTGTCAAGGAGTGAGTGACACGCAGCGACTGACTGCCAGTCATTGTGACACACAGCGACTGACTGTCAGTCATTGTGACACGCAGCGACTGACTGTCAGTCATTGTGACACGCAGCGACTGACTGGCAGTCATTGTGACACGCAGCGACTGACTGTCAGTCATTGTGACACGCAGCGACTGACTGCCAGTCATTGTGACACGCAGCGACTGACTGGCAGTCATTGTGACACACAGCGACTGACTGTCAGTCATTGTGACACACAGCGACTGACTGTCAGTCATTGTGACACGCAGCGACTGACTGTCAGTCATTGTGACACACAGCGACTGACTGCCAGTCATTGTGACATGCAGCGACTGACTACCAGTCATTGCGACACACAGCGACTGACTGCCAGTCATTGTGACATGCAGCGACTGACTACCAGTCATTGTGACACACAGCGACTGACTGCCAGTCATTGTGACACGCAGCGACTGACTGTCAGTCATTGTGACACACAGCGACTGACTGCCAGTCGTTGTGACACACACTGACTGACTGTCAGTCTTTGTGACATGCAGCGACTGACTGCCTGTCATTGTGACACACAGCGACTGACTGCCAGTCATTGTGACACGCAGCGACTGACTGCCAGTCATTGTGACACATAGCGACTGACTGCCAGTCATTGTGACACACATCGACTGACTGTCAGTCAATGTGACACACAGCGACTGACTGTCAGTCATTGTGACACGCAGCAACTGACCGTCAGTCATTGTGACAGGCAGCAACTGACTGTCAGTCACTGTCACATACAGCGACTAATTGGCAGTCATTGTGACATGCAGCGACGGACTGCCAGTCATCGTGACACACACAATTCACTAACCAGTGCCAGACATTTTTGTTGTGTCTCTGTTAGCTGAGACTCCAGAGTTTCTACTTCTATTCTTCTCTGAACCACTTCTATTTCCTGAAACAAAACGCACAATAGTTCAAAATGTTACTATCAGAACATTACATTATCAAAACAAGTACAAATGATTCGTAAAAATACAGGAATGTTTGAAGATTATTATTAAAACAACTGAAAATTTATAACATAATTAAAACTTAGAAGTGAATAAGTAGTCAAGTTTCAAGTTATAATTAAAATTACACTGTTCATCTGCGACTTATAAGACAGTTGCATTAAGATTGTGTGTTTGCGTTGAAATATCAGTCAAATTGTGGTCTAAGATAAATATTACGCTTATACTCCAACTGCCAGAAAACTTATGAACATCATCAACAGTTCAGCGTCGCTTTCTCTGTCGCTTTCTCTGCGCAAGCACAGGTTGGACGTTTCCCCTATAAATTTTCCTACGCTATTCATCTCTGTCCTGGGCCTTTTCCCTCTTTAAGTTCATGATTTTCAAGTCACTCTTTACACACTGTTTCCAAGTCTTTCGGCCTCTTCCATGCCCCTTCTTTACATCCTACATTAGTGATTGGCATGCCCTTGCCCAGTCAGTTTCTGCCTTCCTATCTAGATGGCCAAACCACCTCAATCTTCGTCTTCCAACACAGTCAGCAATACTTTCAATACCAAGATGCTCTCTTAATTTCACAGTCTCAATGCTATCCTTTAGTGTCACCCCACACATCCATCTCACCATGCCATTCTCTGTCCTCTCAATGCATCCTTCGTCATCAACCCTCAACGGCCAAATCTCACTACCATACAACATCACACTACGCACTGAGGTGTCATAGACATACTTAATGCAGAGATTAAAAGGTTCACAAAAATTGATAATTATAAAACAATTACTTAAATTCACCTAAAGTACAGTAATAACTAAGACATTAGCATGAAGCTTACGTCACAGAATGCAACATTAGTAAATATCTTATGCAAAGTAAGCCATTGGCAACTTTTTCATCATATTTTGGAATTTCTTCCTGGAAATCTGCTATTAATCCTGCATCACCATACTATATTTATGATGCCACGTCCATTGAATTGTAAATATTACATTACAAATATGCCAGCCTCCTATCAAAATGCAAAACAGAAAAGCACAAGGTAGAAATCACACCCAATCCAAAAAATAATAATTCTAATAAAACAGTGCAAATACACAAAATATTGAAAAAATAAGGAAAAGAAGAGAGCAAGACATAGCAAGAGGGACAGAAAGACAGAGAGACAAGGAGAGAGAGTTCAAAATCTAACATCAGGCATCTGTCGTCCACAGATGAGTCGAATGATAAACAGTCGAGTCTTGTCTTCCGGTGTTCCAGCTGTACACAACATACAACGTGATGCTTTCTAACAACTATTCTAAATTCTTATTATGTCAAATACTGAACAACGTACAAATACATAACTTCGTCGAGTTTAGAAAAAGTTCAAAATATATAAATAGAATACAATGAGAAGGTTGAGGTGTATTAAATATGTATTTAAAGTTTAATAGTACCAACACGTGAAGAGGATCTTTGACAACATATAAAAACAACAATTTCTTTATTCTAAAACAAACGCTATTTCAAAGGATACCAGGCCCTTAACCTTACAGGTTCGAAGGGTCCGTAGGAACCAACCCCCCCCCCCCCCGCGCGAGCATGATAAGGTCCGCTATGGAGAAGAAAAAATGTCAAAAGTTGGCAAAAGTGCTCTGATAAACCCCCTGCCCCGGACCTGACAAACTTCCATGTGGGGATGCTGGGAACGGGCCTGAATATTTTACGCGAACGTCCAAAGAATTTTAGCACCAACAATTTATGGTTTGCTTAGCAGACTTTAGTAGTCAATTTATGACAATAAAATAAATAACTTGAATTAATAAAATAAAAACTGACCATCTGGATCAGATATGATGTCCAGCAGTGACTTGTCCTGACAAACAGTTTTTACAATAAGCTCACTTTACTAAAGCACAAAATAACAATATATATATACAGGGTGAGTCAAAAAAAAAGACCCCTTAGCGAAATTTGAATAATTTCGTCAACTCTCCAGATATTATCACAATATTTTACAGCTTTGTAGAGGAGGAAATTTGACATCTTACTCCAAAATTTGGTTTAAAAATATTTATT
>JAQFZK010000475.1:0-10730 GCA_034695905.1 Fridericia nemoralis | reverse complement strand
GGTCCTGGCCTCGGCCTAGGCCTTGAGGGTCCTGGCCTCGGCCTCGGCCTCGAAGGTCCTGGCTTCGTTAACATCACTGGCAGCACCTTATTAATGTACGGTATTACAATTACCATCTGCTGCAACTCAGTTACTAACAAAAGTTATACATTTGAGTAATATATCGCCTCAACTAACGCAAGCAATCACATGAAATAGCAAAACTCTGATGAGCTAAGTTATAATTATGAACACATCATTTTGAATTAATAATATCGTATGTTGCAATAATAATAATAACTATAAAGGATAGATGCATTAGAGACGATACGATAAAAACGTTCAGAACAGACTGTAGACAGTTATAATAAGCATGATTGATAATAGTATTTGTTTTCAATAATCAATAATAACTGGTCAACGGAACATAGATTTAAGTTAACTAAAAGGTTGTGCTTTGTAAATGTAAAAGAATTTGCTATCACTCATTCTATTGTAAATTTTATAATTGTTACACAATGGACAATATCCTTGAAGTTGTTGTTTGTATTTCTACTTGATTTTATTCCTTTATTATAAGCTTTATAATGTTATATTATACATTCCTTTGTTCATTTACATTTATTTCAATCTGGAATTAAATAACTTTCCTATCTACTCTTTTCCATTTATTCTAAGTCATGTATTTCTATTTTTAATTTACAGGCATTTGCACTTTATCCGCTATCATAGCTGCTTTTTTGTGTACGTTTATGTGGTGCGTTTAAGCGATGCATTTAAACATGTTTTTACTTACTTTTCAGCATTTGGATGTTATGTTATGTTATCACAACAGTAACTGTTGCACTACTCAATTTACGAGTAAAAGTTCTTGCTATAGCATCAAACACCAGCTGACCAGCTTTGCAAATCAAAACAAATGAAAGAAAATATTCACTACAGTGAAATTTGCATAATTGTACTGTTGTGCGGATATTATTATAGCAGACCAAACAGGTTTTTTTGTACAAAATTTAATGTTAAAATTCTGTCATCCTATTTGCTGTAATATTTGAAATGTTTGTAGTTGTGATGATTATTAATCTTCTCATCAGTCGACATGAATACAGAATATAGCATAATTTTTGTAAATCCAATTACAAACACACGGTTCGGTTGATTATTAATGTTATTTTTATTTTATTAACTCAAACTATTTTATCGTGTTTTTAATTTGTCGTTGAACTTAACTTTGTCAGTTATTTTCAAATGCATGTATTTGCTTATCCCTTTGATTTTATTTGTTTGATTCTGATTTGTGCATGACTTATCCATAGAAAACAAAAATTCGTAACTTAAAAATCACTTATATTGAATATGTAAATTGTGTGCATGATTTTGTTGCCTCGAGCTTTGTAAAACATGTTCGATGAACTTTGTAAATCTAAAATATTGAAAGTGGTGTAATGGAAAGTTAGGCGAACTGTTTGTTAGGAGAAAAGTAAGGTAAGTAAAAAAATATAAAGCAGAGAAAGAATAAATAAGGAAACTGTTGCGTTGCCCCCGTCTGTACACGAACTGGCATGGACCGGGCGAGACGAGACGAGGACCAGGAGGACGAAGAGGACAGCGAGAAGACACCGCTGATCGGGAAAGTTGACCGTGAGAAACGCCCCTCGACTACAAGCTATGGTCCCCCTGTGCAAACTACGGATGCTGCTGTCATTGATTCTGATACAGTTCGTGTGTTTAGGTAGTATTACGAACATTGCAATGGCGTAGCCAGGATTTCTCTCGAGGGGGGAGGGGGGGTGGCACTTTCATTTTGGGGGGTGCACTTTCATCCTGATGAGCGGGGGGTAGTGAAACTTTGACAACAATACATGAGAACAATAATTTTTTCCTCGTTTTGAGAGAGGCACTTCAAGTGCCCTCCTCTGCTCCTCCCCCCTGCTTGCGCCACTGGAATATTACGATATGTTATGAATGTGCGATGTTGTAAAATATTTCATTTATTTGATTGTTCAACATTAACATCGTTTCAGGAGCACGTTGAATTCATAATCAATCCTTTTGTAATGTTTGCGTGTACCGTAATTATATAAATACACACTTTTGCACTCACAAACGCACTAGCATATAAAGCATGCAGGCATAAATGTCTGCCCTCAAACGCAAAAAAACCCTATCTGCACTTTAAAAAAATCAAATTTGAGTTAGATACGGTATCATGCTCTTTAGCACATTTTTCATCTACCCACAAAGCAAGAAAACCCTATCTGCAATCTAAGTGCTTCATCTGACGTTGTGATAACAACCGTATCTGCAGAAAGACAATGCTATACAATGCAGGAAAATCCTATGTAACGTACATAAGGTGTACATTAATAAATATGTACAAAAGGTGTGCGTAATGATTTGTTTACAAAATTGACCATTGCTTTGTTCACTTGAATGTTTCTATTTAATATTTCTTACATACGAAGTTGAAAATTATGAAGTAAATAATTCTAGGTGGCATAACTCTAAACACCATTAAATGTTGTTTTTCTCAAAATCAGTTGAAGTGCAGATAAGGGTTTCTTGCTTTTGAGGCCAGATGTAACATATTCATATATGCAAAGATACACCCATCAGGTTTTAAAACAGGTTGCTTTTTGATTTCTCAGTTTATCTCCATAACGATGTTTATCTTTAATTTTTAAGTAACGCTGCATGTGTTGTGGACGCAAGAAAAGTTGCATCTATGTCCACATCAGCATAAATAATAATATATACAAACAAACTATATGCGGTACATATAAAATATTGACATTAGCTTACTTCCTGTCTAATCTGCTTTATAACCAAATCATAATACAGCTCTTTATACTTCTACAATTTATCAAACACATTTTTAAAATTATTTACAGAATTGCACATGACGACTAAATCCGGTAGAGCATTCTAAGTATTTATTACCCGTGATGGAAATGAATACTTTCTTACAGCATACTTTGCCCTCTCCACCGATAACTTCAAACTATTACTGCTCGTGTATGTATTCGTACTCGGCTTTAGAGAAGGTACAATTTCAAGATCCTGTCCACTTCTATCATGTCGTCCCTCAAACAGCGATACCTTAAAAAGTTGGTAATTGCAATTATATTATTCTCTCTTAAATATATTTCATGTTTTTGACAACATCTAACCATCCTTACAGCTCGTTTCTGAACTTTTCTAAATGTTCAATAATTAGCAAAATGTTATAAAGATTCCAGATTGAATTAGCATATTCCAACATTCCAACTAATCAAACATTTATACAACAAGACAATAGAAATCTTATCCAACTGTTTACAATTCTGATTTAAAGTGCCAATCATTTGAAAAGCCTTATTAGCATTATTGTGAATGTAGTGTTTGCAAGACAAGTCGTCATCAATCGCAACTCCTAAATCTTACACTACTTCAACATTTATCACTTGATCAGTTTCTGTTTAGAAAATATAGTTAGTTGAGAGTGGTTAGAATCGTGCATATGATTGTGCAGTATAGTAGGCCTTATTCTAATTGATGTCTTTTGAACAGTATACTTACTATACAAGATGATATGATACAATACGAGATGAAATGATTGACTGTTGTAATGTTGTAGATCGTCCATAGAATCCAGTAGGGACACTGATCAAACCGGTAGGTATAGATAGAGTATTTTTGAAGTTTTATGCACTAAATATTGAGTTAATTAATAGTTTAAAATAAAGTTCTTTGGAAATAATGTACTTTTTATTTTTAAAATTATAACTGAACCTAATTGCCTAAGGCTTGATGATGAGAGGTTCTGCATTTGTATTAAATAAAAATGCAGAAACAAGTAGTTTAGCGTATATTTCTGTGTTTATACTAAGTTAATCTTTTTATTATTGAAAAAGACCGCATGTTATTGAGCTTCACTGGAGCTTTACTTTAAACGTATATGTAATGATAATATGTCTATAGTCTTACGATAGTTTTGTAAAAAATTTACATCTAATACACTGATTGTATTTTTAGATGTATAATAATGAATTTGTATATATAATTGTACGGTGTTAATTGATTACTGTTATATTAATCGTACTCCCTTTGTTTTGGTATTTCATGGTACAAATACATGATTGCATGCACACACCTTAACCCGCAGGCCTTGTTGTAGCTGTATTTTCTCTTGTATGTTGCTGTGTGTTTGTCATGTAGTTTGTGTGTGTGTGTGTGTGTGTGTATAAGTGTGTGTGTGTATGTGTATGTGTACTAGGTGAGCATTGTCACAGCAAGTCGAGAAGTTCCGAACGTATCGACAAAGTTGCCCGACGTAAACTGATCCTGGCCAGCGTCCTCTGTCTCACCTTCATGATCGCTGAACTTGTCGGTTAGACTGTCCATTCTGATTCTTGATTTCATCTTGTAGTAAAACTTTAATTTTGTAATTATTATAGTTTAAAGTAACATGTTACGTATATGCTTTAAGTCATTTATAGACAAATAACAATTTAGTAAATTAATACCTGTTGCTTTGCTAGAGTATTTTATATATTAACTTGTCGAAAAATTAAAAACAAGTAAGTTACACTGTAGACATGTGGAGAAGTTACTTTAAATTGCCAAAGAAATATACTAGTCATCCCATGTTTAGTCTGTTTTGTTCTTTAGCTATTGTAATTCAATTTAGATTACATTCATCTTGTATGTATATATATATGTGTGTGTGTATGTGTGTGTGTGTGTGTGCGCGCATACATACGTGCATGCATGCTTGGGTGTGTATGTGTGTGTGATGTGTGTGTGTGTGATGTGTGTGTGTTACTTAGGTGGAGTGCTGGCAAGCAGTCTGGCTATTGCGACGGACGCTGCACATTTGATGACGGACTTTGCCAGCTTCATGATCAGTCTCTTCTCCCTCGTCGTGGCCACGAGGCCGGCCACCAAGCGAATGAGCTTCGGCTGGTATCGGGCAGGTCTGTCTCTATCACTTCTACTCATTGAATTGCGTGTGCTTTTAAACTTACAATTCAACTTTTAACCATTACATCCCTGCAGTCAATGCATTACAACACCATTTGCTCACAATGCGTGCCAAAAAGAATTTAATATTAGATGGAAACTGAAAAAAAAGAAAAAAAAAGTACATACCAATTTGATCAGAGCAGATTCATTACAAGAAACATGCTGATTTCAGATGAATCTGCAGTGTCTAAAGATCTATTATTAAAAACAAGGGACATACTAATCTTAGTATGTCAGTATTTCTGTTTAAGTGTGTGTATGTGTGTGCGTGTGTGTGTGTGTGTAAGTATGTGTGTTTGTTTCGTCACAGAGGTGATGGGGGCGCTGCTGTCAGTGCTGTTGATCTGGGTTGTCACTGGTATTCTCTTCTACATGGCGGTGCAACGAGTGGTCAGTGGAAACTATGAGATTGATGCCAAGGTTATGTTGATAACGGCTGGCGCTGGAGTGGCATTCAATATTTTGTGAGTTCTCGTATGAATTGCGGTGTTGTATACGTTTAGGTTCAACAAGTTTAAGCATATGTTGCTACTGAAAATACTTTTTATGGATATGTAGAGCAACATGCACTATAATATAGGTTTGGTTGTACTTTTTGTTAGCAGGTTGTCGTGTGATTAAATATGTTACTGAAAAATTCCGTGAAATATATTTTTACGAAAAGTCATTTACTGCAGATTCTGCTTTTATTGTCGTTAATTTTAGTTAGTGTATCCGAAATGAACAGTGGAATGCTTTTGTAGCTATAATACAAAATCTGAAAAATGAAAACTTAAATTGTACCCGTTTGCTTTGTTACACTGATGATAGTGAATGGTGTGTTTTACACAATGTTAGTTATATTGCTATTATAAAACAACATCTGAAGACTGCTGCTTATTTTGTGATCACATTTAATACACAGAATGGGGATGACACTTCACGACAGCACACACGGACACTCACACGGCGGCGGTTCATCACACTCGCACTCGCACACACCTCACTCTCACAATGTGTCGAGTGATGACAGAAGTAGTCATAGTAGTAGTAGTAGTAGTTGTTGTTTTGTGGAGACAACCCCTCGACGAGCAGGGCACACACACGACCACAACAGTAGCAGCAATAGTAGTAAACATTTGATGAGCAGTTGTGAGCACAGTAGTGAGCACAGAGAGCACTCTGAGCACGTAGAGCATGCTCACAACGGAGCAGCTCACAACAACGGAGCGGATAGCAACGGTGTTATTAATAACAACGACAGACAACTTGTCGAGAGTGTAGAAGACAACGCGCGGTTGTCCGGCGATGCCCCTACGTTGTTCGTCGGCGAGCAACAAGCTCACTGCGACAACGAGGTTGACAAAACGCTTGCTGGACAACATCGCCACAGGTCCTCGGGGCCCGCAACCATCGTCTGCATCGACTTACAGGCCCCCACGCTAAACTCTACGTCAGAATCGGATGTGATAGATAGAAGAGTGGAGAGTAATGACGCGGCAATTGTTCGCCTGGCATCCGACACGGCGGATGATGTGATCTTAGTGAAGAAAGCTTCGCCGCATCACGACATGGATAACATTAACGTACGCGCCGCTTTCATTCACGTCGTCGGGGATATGGTGCAGAGCTTTGGTGTGCTTATAGCGGCGTACATCATCTACTATAAGGTACTGGAATATTTCAGTACTAATTACTTTATAGTAAATGAAGAAATGTTGCTTAATGGTAATTTAAATAATTTATGCATAATGTCACTGATTGGATCAACAAATGAAATGACCAATGCTTAATGTTTTACTGTTGGTTATAGCAAACCATAACTAGTGAATTGTGTGTTTGTTGTTCGTTCAGCTAAATCAACATATTTACTTAGTACTATATAATTTTTGTGTAACAGTTTTTATCTAAATTATCATAATTAATTCATTATGTGTCTGTGTTGATTGGTTCAGCCAGAGTGGAAGGTAGCGGATCCAATCTGTACGTTCGTCTTCTCGTTCCTTGTTCTCTTCACGACAATCACGATCCTTCGAGACATTCTCGTTGTTCTCATGGAAGGTGGGTGATCTCTGTCTGTCTGTCTGTTCCTATGACTAATAGCTAAGATGATTTACAATTCATTTGCATAAAGTTAGTGCATAATATACTATATATATTCAGCTGTTATTATTTTGAAATTTCGAGTATATGATATTTGTTGCAGATTAGCTTAAATTATTTATGTTATAATTTTTTAGTTATTAGTATATATTATACATTATGTGTTATAGATAATAGATTAAGTTTAGTTATTAGTTATTAATTTGCAAGCAGAATTATTTTTACTTATATATTGTTAGCGAAGTTACTAGTTGACTTATATCATTAACCTGGATAAGTCCAGACAACAAACATTATACTGTGTATTGTCTTGCATACTAATTATTTTGTGTTTTGTAGTAATTTTTTGCATTAGATGTCTGTTTCTGATTGTACTTCAGTTTAAGAATAGTATTAGTTATATTTGTTATTGTTCTAAATGGTTTCAAAACACGATACTATATTAAGATTGTTGAATAAACAACATGCGCTGCCGTCAGGCCCGTAGCCAGAAATTTATTTCGTGGGAGGTTTGAGAAAGAAAATTTCTTTCGGGGTGGGGGTGAATTTACAATGAAATATCTTGTTTACGGCTGTGGAATGCATGGAGAATGAGAAGAAAACTTCTCTTTTGGGTAGGGGGGTTTAAACCCCCATACCCCCTAAATATGACTGCAGTAGTAATATCTGTCCTAAATAGTCTATAGTTCTTTGCTCTGACTTGGGCCTATACTGTATGAAATGCTTTAGGTGCACCGCGAGGAATATCATTCAATGAAGTGAAGGAATGCCTGTGTGGCATTGCTGGTGTGAAGGAGCTGCACAATCTACGACTGTGGTCACTGACTGTCAACAAGACGGCCATGTCTGTCCATCTGGCTCTCGGTATGGATGGCAACTTAGTGCATACAATTATCATCTTACAAAACCATGCGTTTGGTAATTTAGTTGCAGCCTCGTGAAAGTTCTGCATTATTAGCTACATTGTATTTATGTAGTGTTTTTGCTCTCTGTAGGATTAACGTTAGGGTTAATAAAATAGTATGCTATGATTTAGATAAAACATAATTGAGAATTTGTGCTAGAATGAAAGTTATTATTAGAATCTGAAATTCTTATATACCAAGTGGAACAAATATTGTCCTGGCATGTTACAATCGTAGTAGTAATTACTGTTCTTTAAGACATTTAGCACAAAAATATGCTGTATAATTGTGTGTGCTGTTAAATGCCTGTGCAAACACGCATTATATTCATTTGAATAGAACAAGTTATTATACACAGTCGTACTCCTTGTGTACAAACAGAGATATATGAAACTTGTGGTTATATCGAGGATTCACTTAGGTCCCTTGTGAGACTGTCAGTGAAGTGAAATCAGCATGCATCAAACGAGTCACATCCGTTCCTGAGAGTATAGTATTTTTTATTTAATTCATCACTTTCAACAATTTCACAAGAACAATAAATCAAGCATAATGCATAAACAACGATGGATCTAGGCCACTAAGAAAACTAAAAGCTTTGCACCAGTGACCTACAGTAAAAGTTTTCAAAAGTATCAACAAGCAAAACAGAACGTGACAAATACGCAAACTCTATGTAGAAAAATCTGAAATTGTTGATAAACCAACTCTAGGTTCGATTGGGATAGGTAATTTGAGTTGGCATTGTTAGGGCATTCTTTTCAGTTCTGTGAGTATTGTTGGGAATTTACAACTAATCTTAAAACTAGTCAAGTGAGGCAGTACTTACATCTTTATAAAATATAATTAGTGTGTACGTATTTCAACTGAAATCTAAACTGTTAACAGTGATGTAATATGCGTTTGTTTAGATAAGAATGCGAATGCTCAGCAAGTTCTGGCAATCGCAGGTCGAATGATGCACGATAGGTTCGGTGTGTACGAGTGCACGGTTCAGATTGAGAATTATGTAGATGAGATGGGCGACTGTGTACACTGTAAGGAGCCGAATGACTAGGTGTGACAAAAACACCAACAGCAACAGCTCAACAAGTTCAGCAGCATCTTTGAATGGTTGTGATCAATGTCAAGTGCAATTATTCCACGCCGCTAGTGCATCTCAAATAGTCAAAAACAGTCATGACTGATATTTATTGTACGTTTAATTTACCCGTTCGGGGTTTTATAAGTAATTTTATATTGATATTTACTGGGAATATTTTATTTCTATAATTGTATATATATATTTCACTACAGTATTTATATATTTCACTAGATTGTAATGGTGTAAGTTTCTAGTAATTCAAGGATCTGATGATTAATTCATAATGATGTAATATAATGTGTTTTGTGGTAGTAATTTGATCATGATGACTTGCAGTTGAGTTTGTGTCAGTTCTTAGGTAAACTGTTGATATATCCATGCTAGAAATGGTACACTTGCTCATATTTTGTACCTGTAATTTTTAATTCATGTAATTTTTAATATTTGTTATTTTAAGTGAATTGATATTCTTGCCAGTTCTTAAATTAATATATTTCAGTTAAATGAATAGCATGGTATTAAAAGTGTATAATTTTTAGTTAAAAGATCCCATAAGAGGCAGTTCATATATGATGTCGCCTTTTGTGTCCTTCCCCCCCCCCCCACATAATATAATATGCATTTTCTATATGCTTTACCCTCAATGTAGCAACAAATCACCAATCCCTCTCCCCTCGCTCCCAACCCATCCAAAAATTAAATTTGCATACTCGCCCTGATTTCAATGAAATGAATCTACTGTGTATATTTCTCTGGGGTTGATACTGTTGTATAGTCTTGATAGTAATATTGAAAGA
Source organism: Fridericia nemoralis (assembly GCA_034695905.1). NCBI lineage: Eukaryota > Metazoa > Annelida > Clitellata > Enchytraeida > Enchytraeidae > Fridericia > Fridericia nemoralis. The sequence goes on along the minus strand of JAQFZK010000475.1, from coordinate 879 downwards.
AGTTGCATATTCAATAATAATATCATATGCAATTTACTCCAATCATATTGATTTTTTAAGTTACAAATACTGCTTCTGAGAGGAATGATAAGCAGACTACTCCAGCCTCATTTGTCGATTACTGCATCAATTACTCTCTTGGCTAAAGTCTATCATTCGTTCTCTGTACTATTTCATATCGATATTGTTGCTGACTATGTTTTTTACATTTCCAAAAAAATTAATACTTTTCCCCATAAACATGGGATTGTAATGAAATGTGTAGTAACTATTTCAAAATAAAAATTTAATGTGTGTGTGTGTTAGCATAAGTAAACCTTGGTCGAATTTGTTAATTACGATGCAGTATGGGGATGTCACAAATGAATTTCTGCGTGCCTGTGACCGAAATTCATTCCTGCCAGTGCCTTACAAATTTTGTTATATATAAATATATATTAACAGCAGTTATTTATATATATATATCTTCTCGTGATTGAAACAACTTTGACATTGCTTAAACAATTTAGTCAAGAGATTATATTTTTAGTCTGCCTATCTGTATGTGTGTGTTTGTGTTCGTAATTGTGTGCTAGTGCAGGCATGTAGGCTCATAAAATATTTATCTTTAATTATGAACCTAGTAAGTGCTCAGACTGTGCAGATTAATTGACAATTGAAAAAACATTTGCAGCTCTGATCGAAATCTCCATCCACATGAGTACATCTTATTCACGAATGGTTGCTCAGAACGCATGTTTTAATTAATTCAATGACAGATAGGAAAACAGAGCAAAAAATGTATTTACATAATTCTAGTGTAATACAGGATATTTCATATGTGACCGTCCATTTCCAATGTGATTTTCTGTCGTGCATTCATTTTCAGCTGTTTACTTG
>JAQFZK010000474.1:0-10741 GCA_034695905.1 Fridericia nemoralis | reverse complement strand
CAATGGCATCTATAGGGGAAACGTCCAACCTGTGCTTGCGCAGAAAAGCGACGCTAAACTGTTAATGATGATGATGATGATGAAATAGTTATTTTCTGATATCATTCATATAAATTATAATTATTAACATGAGAATGGACTTGAATAAAAAAAGAGTTATCTTTATGAATTGATAATATTTATTGATCAGATTACCTCAGTGCAAGTAATTTATGCATTATTAAATTAAGAATTTGCATGTTTGCATCAAAATACTAAATTAGAGTAATTAATTAGATTAATTACAATTAGATTTGAGTAATTAAAATAGATTATTGCACAGATGTTTTTTTTAGTACTATCTACTTACCCTAGTGAATGCTTTACCAAAAATTACTTTAAAAGTTGTGAGAGATTTCAAAAGGCTGCCACTACCCAATGACTGCTATAAGTGAACAATTATTATAGTTAAGTAGTCTACTTTTACTGTACTACTGAAATTTTACTGTTACAGTAGCATGCAGTAGTGTATAGACAAATCTAAATTGGGGAGTTTTCCCATAATGCAAATCGCGTGTCAGCTCAATCAGATCATGAATATTATGATAGCAGACGAAAATGAATCTAGCATAATGCAAATAAACAATTATCTATTCACTTCAGGTAAATTAACAAAAAAAACTAAACACAACAAACAGAATTCAATTTGAAGCTAAATATTTGAATTATATCAATTAAAGTCTAAGCTAAATCTGAAGTTAATTTATATTCAACTTCAGTTTTACTTACATTACTAATCAACACATAAAATGTACAAATATGTACATGAATTTAATTACCCATTGACGATATACTTGCTGGCTTCTTGTGCACTGTTCCAGTTGCTGCCCCAACAGTTCCTGTCCCAACAGTTCCTGCCCCAACAGTTCCTGCCCCAACAGTTCCTGCCCCAAGAGTTGCCCTGTGTCCCAACACATCTGCAGCATCACCCGCTCCTCCTGATTTGCTAGACCTCATCATGTCAGTGATAGAAATTCTCGGGGGGTCGGTGGAGACCGGTTTTGTTGTTGCGGGAGGAGATCGGAGAGGAATATCGAAACGAGAGTACGACGGTCGTTCTTCTGAACGAGCTTGTCTAGTTGGCGTTGCAGCAGGCTGCGTAGTGGAACTGGGTCGGTCATCGTGAAGATTTGTCGGCTCATAATTGACTTCACCTGCATAACCTGAACCAGTTTTGATCATGCGTCATACTGTAGCAGTACTTTAAGTATTAGCAATGAGGAATAAATAATCTAATTAACAATGATTATCTTTACTTACTGTCCTTTTTTCCGGTTTGAGTTTTATAAAGTTAATTTTCTCAGCAAATATTATTTGTAGGATATTGAATCCAGAACACTTACACTGGCTTCGACTACTTCTTTCTCGTATTTACAATTTCACAGGTCTCCTTCAAAGTATCTTTTATGTGCAGTTGTTTCAATTACAAACTGATTACTGAGATTCAAACTATTTCAACAACTACAGATACAAGTTACAGTGCAGATAGAAATAAAAAATTTAACAGTTATTCATTGTGTTAACTGAGATTCATATCAGTAGGTTGAGTAAATTAACTGATCATCCAATAAAGAGATATGGGAGTTAACTTAGTCCGTTAAGCGCTTCCTTCGCACACACGAGGTCACAGATTCAATCTCCAAATACTGTGAGTTGCTCTGCAAGCTTAGGCCTGCTTGCACCTGGTCATCAAAACAATGAATTTGATAGTAACTGGCAAGCTACAAAATTAAACTGACGCATTTGCACGAGGCACCTACTCTTTCTTTGTGACCGTCGCAACAAAACTGGCGTAAGGCTGAAGGGTGGATCTGTTCCCAGGCAACCTTCTATTTAGAAGAAGCCAAATACTTTACATTACTTTATCTAATGTGCCCAGAACATGCTATAGCAAGCAATGGTTCAGTATTGAGGTCTGTGAAGAAGTTGAGCATTTATAAAGCTTAGAAAGTTTACTAATGAGAGAAGATGCCTGGGCTGATGTTGTTGTGCGTATTAAGCTTAGCAAGTTAGGACTTGGCCAGAACAAGACATGGCTGTATGTACCTGAAGATGTAAGATAGGCCTCTTCAAAAGCTCTCTCCATTTTCATTTGTTCTTCCTCTTTCTCCTCCATTAGCCTGTGTGGAGTCTGAAATATCTGCTTCTGTAATATAGATACCATACATCCGTATTCACTGTATCAATGCCTGCATACTATATTGTATATGTTGTATATATACATTATATATACAATAAAACATAAACAGTAACAATAAACTATTATAGGCAACGGAACAGAACATAAAGACAGAAACAGCAAACATAGAAAAGAACAAAATAAGAAGGAAAAGAAGACATACAGGAATCTTTTCCACTTGTAGACGTCGTCTGTTAACATCTTCTCTCTGCAACTCACTCAACTCCTTCAACAGCTTCATGTAGTCCTAACACATACATACATACACGCATACATACACATATAGATAGATACACATGCATACACGCATACATAATACATATAAAACATAATCATGGACGTACGCGCATAAAAACACAAGCATACACACATAGCGAACAACAAACTCACGAGACACACACACACATACACAGTTGCAAGCACCTAAACAAACTCATAAATAAAAACTGAAACACACCTATATGCACATATTTGTAAACTGCGCACACGCATACACATGCACAAATGTACCTGGCTGTGAGACAAACATAGAATAGATTGAATGATTAGCATTGAACTTTATGTTACTGCTATAAACAACGTTGAAAAACTTCTGCAAAAATCCTTTGTAAACCTTAATTTAGAAAGGAAACATATTATACTGAAATAGTAACACACTCACAAATCATTAACTTTTGGTGTCTTACATAAATCTTAATCGCTCACTTCAGTTTGCATAAATTTATAACCTCTCGCTAGTGTATCAAAGATTGACATAATTGATTAATCATTGAATAAATAGGTGTGTGAATGAATGAAATTACATCAGGATTGTTCAGTCAATTAAATACTTTTCAGTCATTTATCGGCCAATTAAATACTTTTCAGTCATTTATCGGTCAATTAAATACTTTTCAGTCATTTATCAGTCAACCAGTACAAGTCATTCAAATTCAATCAGTTGTTCCGACAATCAGTTTCAGTCATTAATTCAGAATCAGTCCAACCCTATTTTACAACGCTTAACAGATACTTAATCTAATGCTTGAAGTTAAACTTACTTAATGGTGAAAATTGTCTCTAGCTTATGCCTGTTTAATGTAATGACTGAGCTGAAGTATTCAGTCACTGAACTAAAGTGTATGAATTCAATGACTGACTTAATACACTTTATTTCAAAATTAAGTGATTAAGGTAAATGACTGGATTAAAGTGTTGTGGTAGCACAACAGACTGATGGATTGTTGGTAGTTAGTGTTGTGGTAACAAAACAGACAGACTGCTCTCAGCTTCAACTCCAGTATGTGGCACTACTTGTGTAATATAATCCATCAATCCATCTGTTTGCAATTGTTTTGGTCAATTCAGGCGATTCTTCAGGCTTCAAATATCGGAAACGATTCGAATCCTATAAAAATGGCATCGGATAAGCAAACATCAGCTTTTTATTATAATTGCTTAACCTAACCTGTTTGAGAAGTTCTTTCTCGACGGCATGCTTGTGTCTCAGCCTTGCTTTCTCCGCCCACTCCCCCGTCACACGACGCTTCACCGTGTCACGCTCTGTCTGCTTCTCTTCCTCCACCGCAGCACGACACTTGGCATCAACCTACACAGTGCACGGTTATGTGTCCGTGAATGACTGTGTATGTTAATTAATATACAGCTACATATTGTAAATGCACCGCATATTCGAATATCAAATGTGTGTGACACCGACTGGTGCGCAAGCAGTGCAAAATACATACATACATGCATTTATACAAATGTGTGTGAGAAAGTGTGTGAGAGTGTGTGTGTGTTTGTGAAAAATACTTTTTTAAATGTGCGAGAGTGCGTAAATATAAAGGTGTGCTCGTGAATGTATATATGTGTATGTGCGCGCAAATGTATATATGTATGTGCGCGCAAATGTATGCGAGTGTGTGCATGTATGTGTATGTGCTTTGTAGAAGTGTGATAGCATGAGTGTATGTGTGTGTGTGTGTGTGTGTGTATCCTTGTCTATATGACTTTCATAATAAACACTATTACAATAGAATTGCAATTAAAACAATAATTATTATGTCTAAATGCATAAGATATATAAACAAAATAAAAAAACGACAATGTTTCCGATAAAAACTACAGCACAGAATAAACGTAAATCAATTACTTGAAGTAAGGCATTAAAATTTTAAAAAAGTAATAAAAAGTCCACTTATAACCACCTGGAAATAATAGGTACTTTGTAAATATAATAACAATACCTATGTTTATCGACATGACACGTCAAACAATCTAACCAACCTCATTGATGTCACGCCGTTGTCGCTCCACGACGCTGTCAGGTATGTGATAGTGTGACGTAGCGAATGCGTCACGATCGTGACACTTCACGAGACGACCTGTAATGAGGTCAAACAAGACACTGAGAAGTCAAGCTAAAGCACTATACAAGCGGCACAAAGTAAAATACTCGAGGAGACTTCAATCAGTGAATAATTGTTGAACCGGTGTAGCTTGAACATATTTATACACCAGAGATTGACAATCTTTAATGAAGAGAGTTCACGTGCCATAATCATGCAAGGACAACAAGCCATACTAATCTTAATGAACACGAAGCCATATTAACCATTAATGCACAGCAAGCCATATTAGTCATGAATGAACAACCAGCCACATTAACCATTAATGAACAACAAGCCATATTAACCATTAATGAACAACAAGCCATATTAACCATTAATGAACAACAAGCCATATTAACCATTAATGGACAACAAGCCATATTAACCATTAATGAACAACAAGCCATGTTAACCATTAATGGACAACAAGCCATGTTAATCATTAATAGACAACAAGCCATATTAACCATTAATGAACAACAAGCCATGTTAACCATTAATAGACAACAAGCCATGTTAATCATTAATGGACAACAAGCCATATTAACCATTAATGGACAACAAGCCATGTTAATCATTAATAGACAACAAGCCATATTAACCATTAATGGACAACAAGCCATGTTAACCATTAATGGACAACAAGCCATGTTAACCATTAATGGACAACAAGCCATGTTAACCATTAATGGACAACATTAACAAGCCTTTGTCAGCTTAGCAGTAAGGAAGACTTTTAGAGCACATACAGCAGCTGACATATTTTTATGATAATACTCGGTTAGGCCTACCTTTTGTTTGATAGAAGGTAACCGTATACAGTTAGAATGACTAAAATGAACATAATGCAGGCAATCACATGAAGGTGCGCGATAAATAGGGAAAACCACCGCAAAATATTTAAGTAAACACTTTGTAATTTTGTATAACTCAAATTTCAGTCAACTTAAACCAATCCTATCACTCATTATCGGTAACTCACCAGCTATACCGGACCAATGACAAAATTAATACAACAAGGAAAATCACAAATATACGTCAAGATCAAAAGTTTACAAATAGAACAGTTAACGACTAATATACGTCAAAGTTAGAAGTCTACAAGTTTAACAGTTAGACACAGTATGCTGACCTTTCTGTGCTGACAGAACGTCATCGACCGGGTCAGGTAGAGGTTTTGGTCGAGATGCTACGAGCATGGACCTCGCTCTCTCTACGTCTAGCGCTATCTGTCTGCAAACGCATATACATATATATACACACGTTTTCTAAATGTACAATGGGTCTAATAACGTAACAGGCTCAGCTTGCATAACGGTTATAATTTAGATACAACTAGTTAACAATCAGGAAACATAATGTGCCTTATACTCATCACAGTATTGCAATTAAGTCCACTGCTCAAATGACTAGTGGCGCCCCACTATAATGATCTTCTTAAAGATGATGCAATCGTTAGAAAGAAAAAAGAGGCTGGTTACAAAGAATCTCAAGCTCATGATTATTCTGCGTTTTAAAATATTATACACTTTATTTGTAGGTTTATTATTACGGTCAAACGAACAAAACTAAATTATCAATTCCAACCTAAAAATATTACTCGATCAATATCAAACAAAATAACTCCACAACATGCCAACTTTAGGCTTAACGATTCACAAATGGTCACAGCAAGCTAACTCAACATTAATCTTTCATTTTGTAATGTAACCTGGAATGTATTCAATACGTCCGACGGTATATCTACCTTGCCAGTACCCTTCGTTGGCTCTGTTCATCCCTGTCGTTCACTTCCTCACGCTGCCTGTGCAGTGCATCGCGGTGTCTCTGCAGCGCAGCGCTCTCATCATCCATGCGCCGAGACTCTCGAGTCGACTCGCGCAACTCCTACAACAGACACAATCAACTGTATTAAACTATGTCTGTCAAGTTTTTTAGAAATGTGACATTGCAGTCCCTGTATATAAACACTACATAACATACATTAACAGAAAAATATAGGCAATTCAAATCATTTTATGCAGCATAATACACTCATTAACAACCCTATTATATTATGTTACAAATAACATGTGTACACCATTGATCTACCTTCCTTCTGTCGATGCAAATGTATTGACATATAAAAACCATACATACATATAAAATCCTTACATACCAAGTGGTACATAATGCAACAGTACTAGCACTCTTAGGAAAATTTCACTTACTCTTACCCTAGAAAGTAATGATCCGTGCTGTTTATACTATTTATTGCTCACTACAGTTTCTAAGTGGGATTTTCATAAAGCAATTATTATTTTTTTCCCCATCATTTATTAAAATTTTGGCAAAGCAATAATTAATTTATTTGCATAGCTATTTCTTCAGTCATAAAAACCCGTTCATTTCTTTTAATTAGCAATTATTAATTTGTTTCCCAAAAGGTGAAGACAAGCGTCGATGAGACAACGTACAACATTTTCCTCGACGGCGCTACGGTGTCCGTCGCCCAACGACTCGACATTCTGACGATACGCTTCCTCTAACTCTCGCAACTCTGACTCATGGTCTGTCTGCCACTGCTTCTGCACATGTACAGACACATACAGGAACAGACATTCACACATACACATAGCCATATATAATACAAACATTATACTAAAGAAATATGTGTAATAATACAGATTAAACATTATAAATGCACTAAATAACCATATAATAAGTAATATTAGAAAGACTTGAAAGTTGTAAATGACAAAAAAGATCACCAAACTCTGCTCAGTAGCATGCATAATCAGCATTTCATCGCTGTAGCATAGCATACATAGACTGAGTCAGCTCAGTTGGTTAAGCATTCGATTTGTACTCCAGGGGTCATTGGTTCGATCACCGAGCGGCTAAGTTACCCTTAGGCATGCATATTTTGCCTCTTATCTCTGTTAAACAAGCAGCAAATTTTATATTTGCTGTAAAGCTACAAAAGTAAACTGCAGAATTCACATAAAGCACCGACTCCTGCGTCTGGCAATTGCAGCTAGGCTGGCGTCAGGCTGAAAGATATATCAACACCAAGCAACCTTCCATGAAGCACCTTCTTTTAAATTACATAACTATATCCTCACAACACTTAAGCATAAATGAAGTTATATACATGACTTTATAAAAAACGAAAGATAAATCAGAGTCGAACCTCAAGGCTGTGAGCAACGTATCTGAACAATCGTTCTCGTTCCTTGTTCACCTCTGAACGTACCGTCGCTGCATTCGCCTTCGACTGTTCTCTCACCTGTAGAACATCATCAACATTATCACAATTAGCATTATCGTCAACATTGTCATCACAATTAACATCGTCATCAACATCTATCATAATGTCACGGTTACCGATATCTTTTGGTCTTGTACATTTACAAAAACTATTACATTTATCATCAATATTTTAAGTTCTCACTAATCTATATATACATATGTATATTCTGATGCATGAACAATCTGAACAGCACTGACAGTGAAATCACTAATCCTTCAGCTTAACAAAAATCAATTACACAAAATAAAATACCATAGGCAAACAATAACCTGTTGTATGCGAATGATCCTCCTCTTTTCCCTCTCCTCTTTCATTACCCTGTCCTCTTCGTTTGGACTCAACTTGTATTGAACCATTGTACAGCGTTCAGTTTTTAAAAATTAACTAATTTAATTATTGATCATTGTCCTTCGCACACATGCATTCAAACTTTGTTACAAGAGGCATGTTTGAGTAATTCCACGAAACACCTGCCGAAAACAGTAAATCAAAACACATCTGCAAATTGCAAAATTTCAACAAAGCGTTCAATATTTAAGGCTGTGTCAAAAGGTATGGTCACGTATCTTGAAATCAAAATATTGCAAGTACGGTCATATTGACTGAAATATGCAAACAAAATATTGTAGTTACATGCAAGGCCTAACTCTAACCTAATCCACACAACTCTAATCTTACCAACCCTAATACCACCAAACCTAACCATAACGGTATCAACTAGAACCTTAGAAATGCGCAAACAAAATATTGCAGGTACAGTCACAAGAGAATGAGTCACAGATCACGTAAGCCGATAGTAAACCAACGCGCATATCCGTAAATGTGACCAAACCTGCCAATATTTCGTTTTCAAGATACGTTACCATACTTCTAGACAGTTTGAATATTTCACACGTTGTTCAAACATAGTACAAATTAGATAAAAGCTGAAACATAATCCGTGCCACTTCACTGCTAACGCATAATTCAGTGCGAGCATTATTCAGTAATCTGCATGATGACAACTCTGGAAATCAACATTTCACATACATTAAGTATTTTTCTTTATATTTTATATTTGTGTGCTGCTATCTTGCGACGAAATAAGCATTCATTTTATAAATCCATTATGTGCACATCCAAACAAAAACAGTAATACAAGCTCGCTGTATTACTTCATGGAGTGTTTCTGAATTTACCACTGTAAAAAATGATTGTGCAATGAGCTAACTGAACAATTGTTACATGACATAATTATGAACGCAGGCCCAGCAGGCGAGGTCTTGAAGTTCAAATCCTTACACAAAAGATGAATAAAGTAAATTCGTAAAATTTTATAATAAAATATAGGCTGTGTCTAGCGGTACGGTAACGTATCTTTCAGATGAACAATTTCGGTACGGTAACGTATCTGGAAAATCCACTATTTAAGATAGGCCTACGTATCAAAAAAATATTATCTTAACTTATTAACTTGTCTATTGCTATTTAAACATTGTAAGTTGTGTCTTCTAAGAACTTCGCTCTCTGCGGGTAAATTTCTCTGCGATACATTATTGATTTTTCATCGTAAACTTCTCTGCGTCTAACTCTCTGTCTAAAACTCTAAACTCTAAAGTCTCTGCGCTACATTATTGATTTTTCAAAGCTTTCAAAGCATTAGTAGGACCTTTAGAACTTTAGCAATATGTGTGAACTTTGGTTCCTAAAAGTTTGTAGCCAATTTACTTTCGCGTTTCTGCTTGAGAAATAGCAATAAAATATTGCCGGTACTTTTCAAAGTTTTTGGCGTAAAGTTTTCACTGTAGGCTAACAAAAGTTAGTGACGATTTTCTTCAAGTTCTCGATTCGTCTGAAAGATACGTTCCCGTATCGGAAATTGCTCGTCTGAAAGATACGTTCCCGTATCGGAAATTGCTCGTCTGAAAGATACGTTCCCGTACCGCTAGGCAGTCCGTAATGATTATGGGTTGGATTAGGGTCGAAGTTAAGAAAAATGCTGCAGAGCCTCCAAGAAATAGCATTTGCAAATAATAGCAGTTTATAGGCACTACTCCAAAATTGCATGATTGCCATTCTTTAACTGCATATGCATGAATTAGTTGAAAGTGAACACTTATATAGCTGCGAAGTAAGCAATATTATTACAGCGGGTGGCGTGACGAAATTGAACAATGAGCAATACAACAATAGCAAGAATATAGTGATTTAGAAATATGTTGCAAAATGGTGACTATATTGCAGATAACAATCATATCATATAACTGTGGAGAACATAATGTGAAGTAAAGACATGTGTGTGTGCATTGAATTGATCATATTTTCTAAAATGTGTTCCTTAAATCAGTTTGTAGTTGTTAATCGTTTTATATGATGGGTGCTTTAACAATTTTTTTGTATAGCAACATATAAATGAAATCATAATGTATTTAAGAACAATTACAAATATAGTTTTACAGATATATTTATGATTTTATATTTTTATGGTTACATGACTAATGCCTAAATTCATTATTTCAGTTTAAAACTAGTTTTAAACTAAACCACAAATCGAAGTTTATACCTCGATATTGGCAATCTTGCATTTTACGAACAAACTTTATGCAGAGATTAGTAAAACTAGACATAACGATAAAACGAGCCCTGCCATTATTCGAAAATAGGTCACAGTATGTGAACGATTGGTCAGTGTCATGTAGGCCTACTGGGCGATAAAGAAAAAAATGGCACATTCTAAAAAATCTGAAACGTCAGCTATCATGGGCGGATCCAGGAATTGTGTAGAGCGGGGGGCGTCCCGTATAGTACGTGAAGATCGGGGATTCTCGGTCGACTGTCACACCTCTTACAGTCGGCGTCCCTCAAGGCTCCGTCCTCGGT
>JAQFZK010000473.1:0-10747 GCA_034695905.1 Fridericia nemoralis | reverse complement strand
TAATAACGAACATAGTGTTTAAATAAATATTGATATATCATTATTATATATTAAATAATAATATAGACATCACGTGCATATAGAGTATAGAAATACGAATATACAGTAATTATATACATGTATATCACATGTACAATACATATATAAACAAGTAGACATATATAAGTATATATATATATGGTGCTGTCCATATACGACGTCACGTGGGTGGGGGTTGGATCCGTGTGACGTTGCATTTTTGCACTTTTTACATATAAATATAATAGAAAATTAAACTCAAAACAAATCTAAATTTAATCAAATTACAGCTAAATTTAAACAATAACATAATTTTTGTGAGGGACAAAAGGAAGTAAGGTTAAAATCGGCTTAAATTCACATCTTTCAGACAAAAAATCTTATATAGGGGCGACCGCAACGGACGTCACAGGGGGGGGGGGGGTAGGGTCGGCGATTTGTGACATCGTGTTACATAGGCGGGGGTAAAGAGTTAAGATCGCGTGACGTCATAATAGAGACAGCCCCTATATATATATATATAAGTATATTATTATTATATATATATATATTGTATGTATGTATGTATGTATTTCGCATTTCTTACGCACCAGTGCGTGTCAATAAAGTTGACATTCGAAGGTGCGGCGGAAACGGAGATACTACATACAAAAGGCACGGCTAAATAGGAAAGTTTTTAAATGTTTCTTGACAGTAGAGATGTTTTGTTCTTTTCGTAGTTATTCGGGCAACGTTTGCCATACTGTTCTTACGGCTGTTGAGAATGACCGCGGTCTCCAACTCCTGTTTGCGCTTGATAGGTCCCTGCGATCAGGTTCTGTGAAGAGGATCGCAGCTGGCGTTGAGGCTGGTATGCAGATGGTTAAGATGGTTATGGTTAAGTAATTAATTTACTATACATTACCCTAATTCAAAACAATGATATTCAAATTATAGAGACTCTTATTATAATTGGTGTTTTAAATTCTGTATGTCAAGCATACAGAAATTATACTGAATTATTTAATTTATATGACTATTCTATTTCTCTGCGTCATACTATTGTGAATTACACTGCGATGAGGTTGAAATAAATAACTACTACTACTACTATTATTATTTTATAGTTTATTTTACAAGTTAAACAACAGAATTCGTCAAAAAAATTCTCATTATAAAAATTCAAGCGGCCAACAAGTAATGAACAGATAAATATTATTATTACAGATGTTTAAATTTAGTTACACAAAACTTGTTATTTATTTATTTATTAACAGGATCATAAATAAAAAAGTTGTTTTGGATCATAACAACTTGCACAACAAACAGCTGAGTACAAACCTCTTTAGAAATCTCCAAGTGTTGACTGGCATAGAGGAGAGCCTTCTCGGGGCGGCCAAGAGTGCCGTAACAATTACCCAGGCTCCAGCAAGCCCTGCCTTCGCCTATCCGATCTTTCAATTCCTGCAGCAACAAAACGACAAAACGTATGAAGAAATAAATAATGAATAAAACTTAGGCTGCCCTTCGATTAAAAATATTAATCGCGATTAATCGCGCGATTAAAAAAAATAATCGAATGCGATAAGTTGCTAGTATATTTAGGTATCACACTGTTTCGTATATTATTTACGTATCATACAGCTATATAGTTTATGTTTTTTCTGTAAAATTGTGTTGTTTTTTATGAGATTTTGTTGTTTTTTGGTGAATTTTTGTTGTTGAAATTTTGTTGTGACTTATTTTTATTTTTGGTTAAATGTTGCTAAAATTGTAGTAAAATTTCATATTATGCTGTATGTATAAAAAGTGCAAAAGTGGGCTCTGGTTCGGTTATCGCAACTCCCCAATTTTAACCCTAACCCCAATTGATCGTAATACTAATCCCATTGACCCTAACCTTAATTACCCTAAATCCTAACCCTAATGACCTTAAACCCTAACAATAATGACTCTGAACCTTAAAGTGAAAAATCAGGGAGGAGTAAAAGCGAACCAGTCTCCAAAAGTGTGACGTCACCCAAGCCCGACCCCCCTCCCCCCTCCCTCTACGTCACATTTCATCACACGGGCCCGACCCCCCCCCTCTCCCTCCCGCGTGACGTCATATATGGACAGCCCCTTACTTCTGGTCTGAAATTAAACACTTTTATTTACTTCTAGTTTGTTTAGATCTTCTTCTGGAAGTAAACAAACTAACTTATGTATTCTTTGTTGTTTTTTTGCGCTGGTGAAACTAAAAAAAATCACGATGCGTTAATTAAATTAGCGCGTTAATTTTTTGAATCGACGTTAATTTCTTTGCGTTAACGCCGGCGTTAACGCACGTTAATGGGCAGCCCTAAATAAAACATAACAAAACTAAATATAACAAATCAAACCGTTGAAATCCTTTTTATATGCATTCCTTGTTTTCTGTATACTACGATTTAATACAGAAAAATATTCAAACTATGATCAGTAAGCATACAGTTTTCTTGTAATAGTATTAGGACACCTTCTCTTTCAAAATATAATTATTCAGTCATTGCATGAAGTCACAACAGGATTGTATTATACAAATTCTCCATCAATCTATCACATTCATAGAAAAACATGTATAAAACTGACCTTCATCATGTACAAATGGTTTTCATAAAAATCATCACAATTAGTTTTTAAACCTTTTCAACTTTGTATGATAACATCAAAAACTGTGCAGTAAACAATAAATCGCAGAAAAATACAGATGCACACAATACATGCACACGTATAGTCCTCACGACAAGCATATACCAACACAAGGTCCACTAACCTGGCACATACCAACAAAAGTTCCTCTAACTCGCCTATATCAATGTGGAGTTGAATGTGTTATCTGTGAAGCTATAATGATACTTTTTATTTTGATTTGATTACAATAAAAATCAATAAAATAAATGGTTTCTTAAAGACACCGTTATCTACCAGAGTCTTTGGGAAAATGTTTGAATTCAGATTTCCTTATTTTGAATACACTGACTGAATTAATCTAAAATACATTATCATATATTGGCTACATTAACCTGAAATTAAAGAAGTCTATTATCCAGCATAAACCTTTAGAGAGAGACATCAAGACAACCACACAGACAAACAAACAAACAGACAGACGGACAGCCAGACAAAGAGCATGAGAGCACTCACCTGTGCAATGCGCAGGTGACGTATGTGAAACTCGATGGCGCGCTCGTAGTCTCTCATCAGTGTGTATGTGTTACCCAGACTGTAGCACGCCTGCGCCTCCAGGGCACGGTCGCCCAGCTCTATGGCTATCTGAAGGGTCTTCCTGTTTACAACATAGCACGCAACACATTAGCAATACAATAAAATATATCACCTACTGTTCAGTTCCACTATGCGGGTAATTTACAATTAAAGAGATTAAATATAAAACAACAGTAAATTATCTAAATGCATGCAGTATATTATATATACAGTTTAATAATGAGTTGTCAAAGGTAACGACACTTGCATAGTTAGTACAACAAAGAAGAAACAAAACGATTGAATGACAGACCCGTAGAGGTTAACCGAAGCATCGAACTCTCCGAGAAAGATGTGCGCGTTGCCGAGATTACTGTACGCTCGTCTCTCTGCAGATCTGTCACCGAACTCTCTCGCCAGGGACAGGCGCTGAAGTAGTACGCAACATTATCATTCATACAGATATATACTCATGCCGACATTATTATTGTTATTATTATTAAGCTACTATAGTATTTCAACTAGAGTGTACACGAATCAGGAAACAAATTAGTACGACAATTTTGTCTGATTTCTACCTCCATAATTTGTCCGGCATCAATTAAAGTACTTCTTTCAAAGTTATGAGATTTTTACAATAAATTGCAAGTACTAAGTACACAGACTACATAATATAAAGTAATTGTATTCCTCAATACATACTAATAAAAAACATAAATTTAAAATTAATAAAGAAATTAACAATAATTATATTAACAAAAGAACAACTAATTTATAAAAAATAAACAGTAAAATATTATTAATAAACTTGTGCAACAGCATTACAGACTGTACATGAAAACCAAAATCAGTCAAACCAGACAATTATAAACTTAAATTTAAACAAAGACAAATATCTAAAGATGATTAATCTCTAGCAGATATTCTACTACAGATCTGTTATTGTTGGCTTAACAAGGCAATGGCCCCATGCAGCAGCCCAACAGACCTCAGTGTGATACTTGATTGCCTGACTGAAGTTGCCCAGCAGGTAGTGAGTGTTGCCCAGGTTGCCACACGCGCGACCCTGAGCTGCCCTGTCTCCCAGTTCACGTACCACGGCCAGGTTTGCCCTACGTAAACCATCGCATGTCTGTTACTTTAAAACTGTCACAGTAAACAGTAAAGTGGTAACAAATATACGGAGAATAAAATTTCAGTAAAAAAACTGAAAACAACAAACACTGTGATTTTATGATTAAGAAGGTTTTATGATTAAGAAGGTTTAATGATTAATAATATGTTATAATTAAGAAAGTTTTATGATTAAAAAGATTTTATGATTGTGAATAACAAATGCAGGATGGTGTAGCTGTTGGACACATAGAGGCCGAAAGTGGGATGATTTGTGGGATGATTTGTGGGACCTGACGACGTCACAGACAAGAACGTAACAAATTGTCATCGAAAAGAAAAATTAGTACTCTAGTCGAAAACAACAACACAGTGAATGGACTAAAGATCGACTCCCCTGCACAGACTATTTAGAAGTCGTAAGCTTATATTTCAATTCTTAATAGGCATTATTCACAGTGTAGTTATGTATCTGTAAATTATATTATCATTTTTTGGACCCTCAGTACTCGATCCCCGAGGCTACAATATAGGTATAACTATTTATATGCTTCTATCTGTCATTACTATTCGAATAGAACTATTATTTTAATTTCTTACTAATTATCGATAGATAAATAGTTGACAGACACAGACACTATAGACACATTCACGCCAACAGACAGCCTTCCTAATTGACAGACAGACAAACAAAAAGACATAAAGACAAACAGAGACGGCAGGAAGGTCGATAAACAGACAAGTAGGTGGATTCCTGGCAACGAAAGAATATCCAATGACGTTATATTTAATCATGAGTCATGAACAACTAAATCAAAAGACAGGGATTTGTAGACACAAATGTAATCAATGACATCATCCAAAGAGCATCCCCAGGGGTTCAGACTAATATTGACCAAAATCTCCTTGTCCTATCAAAGATTATATTTGCGTTTCATAGAATTCAAAGATGTCTGTATAACTAGTCAGTAATCTGTGCCAGCGTGAGACACATAGAGACAGAGAGAGATAATCTGTCCAAGCTACAATTATCACACTCGCCGCCGAGCACTAAGTGCAATTACACTCCTGCACATTACTGCCACCCTTCTCTCCTCCACCCACACAGACTCTTCCTCCTCCTCTCCTTCTCTCCCTCCCTTCTCCTCTCCCTGCTCTCCCGTCGGCACGTCGTCTTCTCGTTGTCATCGGCGAGAAAGAGAGAGAGAGAGAGCAGGAAGCAACGCTTACACCTACTGCAAGTCTCCATCTCTACGAGACCGCAGCGTCTACTGCAGTTGCATTTCAAGCGGCCGCCGTCGCACCGCTTGCTTTAGCTTCAGCTGTAAATGCACCTGCTGTAGCAGCTCAAGCAGCTGTAGCTACTCCAGCAGCTGCCGCTCAGTGTAACCGAGTGCAGCTGTCAAGATGGACATAGTGGTCGAGTGATTGCCGATACTACAGGTATGATATGCAAAACGATGCTGCGCCGAGTAAACACTGTTATCTGCGTCAATGGGCAGCGATTGTAACGATGGTGGCAGAATTATTTCAAGCCAACCCCATCAATTTTGAAAGTAAGCAATGTGTGCATGCCAGTTATAGTCGGTCAACTGTTTTAGATTTGTATTCAATAACAGCATGAATAAACATCTACGATGATAGATTACAGTAATTGTAAAGGAAATAATAAGAGCTGATCAAAGTTTTGATAATAATAAAGTTACAAAAACTGACAAATTAAATGATCTAAACTTATTCATATAAGTTATTTGACAAATCAAATATGATATCAATTTTCACAAACAAAATACCAGATTCTATCTTTCAGACTACAACGATAAGATAAATGTAAACACTTCGCATTGTATCCTGTGAAAGCTTGCTAATGTTATCAAATGTAATCGATAACTTCATATATTTCTAAAGTTTATAATACAGCTTAATTATGCAAGTCTATTAAAATCTGATGCAAACTAGAGATGCATCTTTTTCAGATTTGTAGGAGAAAAAACAGGAAGCACTGATAAAGTTTACACAACGCTGGCAGCTAACTACCACAACTTAAAGAATAACTGATAATTAATAATATCCTACCCTCAAAACTGCACCGGGTAAACTGAGACGAAGTATAAAACTGTATTAATTATAGTAACAAGTTCTGTGGACCGGAAGAAGCGGTTTTTATGACCAAGAGGAAACAGGAAGAGCAGGTGGGAATATGTATGCATGCCGAGGAGGGATAAATTAGGCATGACTTGTCATTAAGAAATAATTACAGCAGAGCTTTATTTTAATGCTTGAACCGGGTATAAGAGTATTAATATTTAAAATGAAAACAATTACATATCTATTTCAAATATTGGGCATGTACAGTCGAGAAATCAAAACGAGTCACGAGTAGCAAATATGTTAAATGTATAAGTATTTATTTACAATAATTCATGAAATACATCTAGCAGTAGAAAAATTAGAAAAATAAACTTAGAAAAACCTGGCTACGTAATAACTTCTGTATATATATAACATAAATATTATACACTACTCTAAGCAGGATCAATATTATACCGGTAATCGTTCTTCATTTCCATCCATGGGTTAAATCATCTCTAGCGAATCATCTTTGAATGGCTTAGCTTAGCCATTTAACATATATCTTTTGGTCTATCTCGTATATTTTGCTCTTTCTCTGTGTATAGCCTAGTTATACATCACTATATGAGATAGAATGGGAGAGCAGGTTGCCAAATAAGAGTCCGTATAAGAAAGTCACGAGTATAAGAAAGTCGTCATGCAATGTCGATTGAAACAAGATCTCTTCAAGGTTGACAGTTGCACTGAGTTGTGTGAGACTGTCTCACTCATCCATTCTCTCAGTCACCAATCTCTCTCACTCAGTCACCCACTCTCTTCTCAGTCACCGACCCTCCTCTCAGTCACCCACTCTCCTCTCAGTCACTCACTTTTCTCTCAGTCACCCACTCTCCTCTCAGTCACCCACTCTCTTCTCCCAGTCACCCACTCTCTTCTCAGTCACCCACTCTCCTCTCAGTCACCCACTCTTCTCTCAGTCACCCACTCTCTTCCCTCAGTCACCCACTCTCTCCTCTCAGTCACCCACCCTCTCCTCTCTGTCACCCACTCCTCTCAGTCACCCACTCTCCTCTCAGTTACTCACTTTCCTCTCAATCACCAACTTTTCTTTCACTCACACTATCTCTCTTTCATCTCTAACGATCAGTTTTCGTTTACTTAATCAATTAATAACTTCTGACATGAGCGCAGTTGAATTGAAATGGTGATCAGTACAGCAGGTATTAAACCTGGATTTGAAAAACAGAAGAAAATTAAAGTTTTATTGCACCGAGTCAACTCACTAAATTCAACTTTCTCTGTCAGAAATTGTTACCAACTAAGACTTTTGCATTGTGTTAAAGAATATCTTTATTCAATGCGCTGTGCATAATCTTTTTTTTTTATCAGAACTGTTCAATTTACTTGTATGTCATAAAAATTTGTATGCTTTGCTAATCTTTAAAGCCGTCAGCTAATTTTTCACTTAAATTTGTCTATTATATGCACAAAACAAGCAGACAGTTATAAGCTTACATAAAAAGCTAATTCTATCAAACCCTGTGAAAAAGAAAAAGTATTTAGTCTTTACAAATAGAAGTTTAAAACTTTATCACTCATTATTTAAATTATAATCTGAACAAAGCAATTTACAAAGTCAGACACGTCTGAAGATAACTAATTAATGCAATTGTTTAGCTTTCTAAAAATAAAAAATATATAAAATGGCTAGATAACGATGACACACAAATAATATTAAACGATTGCCCACAACTAATTAGTGCCTGAGAATGAAAATACGAAAAATTTAGGCAGTTAAATTCCTCAGAAACTTGAAATGAACCTAATGTCAGCAGTTTTATACTATTTGTACAATAGTCAAAACAACCATTGAAAAACGAATGGCCAGGTGCCTCTTGGCCATATATAATAATACGCAACATGCGGGAAAAAAATTGTAAGGGGGGATAAAAAAACTACCTCAGGAGGGATCAATTATAGCTTTTGTGGTTATCAGAAAAAGTGAAATAATAATAGCTTTACCACACTGAATAGCTTTACAGCACTGAATAGCTTTACAGCACTGATGGTTGGTAAGTAAACAGCTTAATAGGCATTATTCAAGATATATAACCAAGTTACCTATGCCAATTCACATCAATTGTATAACAATCAACCTGTGGTATTACAAAATGCACACTATGCAGCTATTTATTCAGGCATGAAAGAAATTGAAATAATGCAGTGATCCAGGAAATAAAGCATGCCATAAGCAAGGTGTTAGAGAGGTTCATGAGAGGTTCATGTTAGAGAGGTTTGGATATGGCGATATCCATTTCGAAATCCGATGGCAAGGGTTCGAATCCCGTGAGCACCTAGTCTAACATTCGGTCGTTGGCGCCCATGGAGTCCCCGATGTCATCTCTGGATGCCGAAACGGACTTTAAACCCAAGTTTAAGTTTTTTTTTTAAGTTTGTCACAATATGTTATGTAACAATATGTTATGCAGCAATATGTTATGTAACAATATGTTATGTCATAATATGTTATGTCATAATATGTCATATCACAATATGTTATGTCATAATATGTTTTGTAACTATATGTTAGGTCGCAATATGCTCTGTCACAACCTGTTATGCTGAAATCTGTTGTTTTTCAATATTTTTCTAGATGTGCATTTTTATTGAAAGTTATATGTATAGAGACAGAAGATGTTACTGAAAAAGAAGTGAATTTAAATATCTTTTAATATTTTATTCGTATTGTCAGATTTCATAAATAAGCAGAGGTTTTCGTCTTTCATATAAATCTTTTATAAAATATCAGTCAAGTTAAATACTAAAATGTAAAAGGCCAAAGGTCATGTGTATACAATCATGCTTGTTATTCATGCTTCTTCTTTCGAATGTCTATCACGAGACGCGTGTTTGCATGAACCCTAGGTCAACTGACTTTTATATGTGTGTGTTTGTGTATGCGCACGCGTGTGTACGTGTGCTTGTAAAGGCTGTGTGGGTCGTACGAAGCGCTGAGCGGAGGGCTGGTCTCTGAGGCGATGACAGACTTCACGGGGGGACTCGTTGAGAGGTTCAACTTCACCAGAGAGCTGCCTGACAACATGTTCCTCACTCTCGTCAAGGCTAGGGAAAGAAAGTCTCTGATGAGCTGCGCCATCGACGTACGTATCTGTCTCAAGACTCTCACGACTCTCACGACTCTCACGACTCTCACGACTCTCACGACTCTCACGACTCCCACAACTCTCACGACTCTCACCGACTCGCACGACTCACACGACTCCCACAACTCCCACGACTCCCACGACTCTCACGACCCCCACGACTCCCACGATTCTCACGACTCCCACGACTCTAACGACTCCTACGACTCACACGACTCCCACGACTCCCACGACTCCCACGACTCCCACGACTCTAACGACTCCCACGACTCCCAGGACTCTCACGTTTGTATCTTGTCTGGGTTCTTTTTGGCCTTGTGCTGTTTACAAGCTTTATTTTCCACTTTGATGTAACTGCCTGCTTCGAGACTACGATGTAAATGATTGGAAAATTGTTAACAGTCAAAAAGGTTGATTTGATCAAGAAATGTTTGGACTATGTGTGGGTCTCAAGGATTATATGTGGGTCTCTTCATGTGGGTCTCAAGGATTATATGTGGGTCTCTTCATGTGGGTGTACTCATGTGAATCTCTTCGTGTGGGTCTCAACGATTGGCAGGTCTAAGTTTTTATTGTAACTTCATTCTTGTGCTCAGATTTATAATTTTCTCTCTTTTGTTCTTTTACTGTTATTGTATTATCCATCGGTTGTTCAACGAGTGTTCCAGCATGATTAGTTTGAATTGATTGTATTCCTAGCAAATCTCCGCTGCCGAGATGGAGCAGGAGCTTGACAACGGACTGATAGTGGGTCACGCCTATTCCATCACAGACGTCAAGCCGGTCAGCGATGCGAACACCTTTTTATCAATCACAATTTTTTAATAATAACCCTACCATGTCTTCTTTCAATACATTCGCTTGATCTTTCTTGGTAAAACAATTGAGATTTATATATTAGTATAATCTATCTGAACATTGATGCAATGTAAAGTATATTTAAAGGGGGAAGGAGGTAACGCGACAATGGGATGGGGAGGAAGATGGGGAGGGGGAGGGGGAGTTAACACAAAGACAAGCTCCGGCTAACATTGAATGTTTAAAGATTGAAAATGGGATTAATTTTGATATGTAAAACAGAACAGCTAAGAAGAAATTTTGATGAAGATTATAATATAGTCATTAACATTCACTTATTATCAATAACACCTATTTCATTATATATGTTATAAATA
>JAQFZK010000472.1:0-10760 GCA_034695905.1 Fridericia nemoralis | reverse complement strand
CAACACAATGTTGTGGGAGCAAGGTTTCACACAACACAATGTTGTGGGCAAAGTTTCACACAACACAATGTTGTGGGAGCAAGGTTTCACACAACACAATGTTGTGGGCAAAGTTTCACACAACACAATGTTGTGGGCAAAGTTTCACACAATACAATGTTGTGGGCAAAGTTTCACACAACACAATGTTGTGGGAGCAAGGTTTCACACAACACAATGTTTCAACCTCAACTCTTACAGCTACTGATTCAGTTTCAATCTAAACTCTCACAGCTACTGATTCAGTATTAGTTAACCTTTATAACATATATCTTGATTAAAATATATCTTGATTGGAATATTACTCGATTCAAATCGACATCAGATAAGTCAAATCGGACTGGATGTTACAAGATATAACTTATATATCACGTAAAAAACAGTACAGAATTAGAGCAGGTGCAACCGCTACAAAATTACATAACTGATACAACAGGACATGTAAAGTTCTCAAAACTTTAACTACAAAATTCAGCCTTAAACTTGTTCCAAAAATTAGTGGCAAATTTATGAAAAACTAACTTTCAGTAGCAACTATAATACCAAAGAGACAGATAAAAATCTCTAAAGAAAAATCTTCTAGAACATGTCCTTTTATATGAATATACTAAAACAAATATAAACTCAATTATTTCAATATTTACAAACTAACAAAAACATACCCTCAATTCTTGTCCAATGGCTTCAATGGATGATTCCAGTGCCTGCGTTCCTGTTATACAACAAAGTTGTCATTAACAGCTGGATGTTCAGAAACATGCAGGCTTTTTTAAAACAAAAAATAATGAAATACCTTCTCAGATTTCATCAATTCTCATTTATAATATGTACTCCTAGAATAGCAGTTGTTGGGATTAGAAATGTTAAATGATAACTAGTTTGTGATACTAACATCACAATTTTGGATACAAACAAAGGTATTCCAAGTCTAGTAAAGTTTCATAGAAAGAACTATAAAAGTTAACTATATAAAAGATAACTATATATAAATATAAAATATTTATAATAAAATAAATATAAGAGCTATACTAAAGCTAACTATAAAAAACTCATCAGACAATGTTTTACCTCGAGCTGTTTCATCCTCGACTGTCTTGACAGTCTTCAACAATGACGTCACATTAGTCACCATCATCTACACGAAACAACTTTGAAAGTTAATGGATAGCTTTAACTACTCGATCATCCAAAATAGAACTTTACTGAAAACTTTACATCATCTTATCAAAATTATATGGTATATTTACTATAATAATTACTGCTGTAAATTAAACTACAGTCAGTTATTTCCACTGAAACTAATTCTTTCAGTGATAAGACAACTTTAACATAAGCATACCATTTCTTGAAACAAATACAAACTAATATATTAAATCATCTTTTAACAAAACTCTATATTAAACATAGGTTGTTATCACTATAAAAAACCGTCTGTAATTTAAATGACCTTTGCAGTATCTTTCAGTCTGGACATGGAGATATCCTGGGCAGACTTGCCCGAAGCGTTCTTTGTGGCACTGATGAGGTCATTCAGTGCTGCAGCAACGTCCTTCACAGCGTTGATCAGTAGCACCTACAGCAGACAACAACAACATGCCCAGACATACATCAGCACACACAATACAGCAAGCAAGAACATGCACACTTACGCACACACACACACACAACATATGTAACAACTCCTAGTCATCATCGTCAGCACTGTTTTATGTACATTTTCCATGCATTTTTCGGCTCTATCCGCTTTTCATTACTTATGCAAAAGTTGCTTCAGTGCCTTCTGCTTATTCATACGTCTATAACTATTACAGAGAGAAATAGAGGTTGCGAGAAATACACTTCTGATGCGATCAGAACTACTAGCGCACTTAGAAATTCAAGAATTAAATAGCCAAAACTAATTAATTCCTTGATCACTATATTATAACCAATTATTATTCAATCTGCTAGAAGACTGCTTGGTAGTCAGGTTCCTAGTGAGAGATACTGGGTTCAAACCTGTTAAGTTTGTGAATAACCCATTGAACTGTTAAATCCGAGAAATCATTTGGTGGCCTGTGATCAATATTTCTTATTAACGTTGTGATTTGACATCTGCGATGGCTGATGACAAATTAAATTACAATTCGTCACATGTCACATTTGTGCTAGAAAGCTTTACTTCATAGCCATATTATTTCTAATCTTAATAATAACAATAAACAACACTAATTCATAATAAAAATCCTAATGGTGATGAGTGATGAGGTGAAATCAGAAATCATTGTTATTAGTCCATCAAAACTTGATTAGAAAAAGAATCACCGAGTGCACAAAGATGGCCGCCCACAACAGACCTGTGCCTCGGGCTGATCGGAGCCCAGTGAGGCTGCACCGTGTTTGACGCACTCAGCCAGTCGTGTGATGGTGATGACAGCGCTCTGCGCAGCACCAGCGAGCTGCTCCTGATTGGACGCTGCACCGGCCACCAGTGTCTTTGTGTCCTCAACCAACGCCTTGGCTGTCTTCAAGATGTTCTCTCTATGGAACAAACACGCGAGATGTGAGGTTAGTTATTTAATAAGTTAAATGGATTACTGTGATTGCTAGCAAATATTTAATCAAATGACTCTAATACCTCTACAACTTTATAATATTTAACAAGTTTACATAAATATCTAGTTAGTTTGTGCACATGCTATTCTTCTTTTGCATGCACACGGCCAATTAGAGATGGATTAAATTTACTCAACAATAGTAACAATATGAAACAAACGTGTCATTTCTATAATAGGAGAAATAATAGTAAAATTTGTTTAAGCCGCTGTTAATTTATAGTTTAACTTACTTTATATATATACGTTAATGTACACATTACTTCTACTTGTAGAAGTGTCCAGCACGCTATTTAGCCTTTCCCACAATAGTAGGGGATAGTGGTTAAAAATTACGGTTGGAGAATAAGGTTAGGGTACTAGACTTAGGGTTAAGGTTAGGGTTAGGCTAGAATTAACCTTAACCCTACCTAAACTAACATTAATCTTAACTTATATGAAATAGCTTCCTATCATTAACACAGAACTGTCCCCTACTGCCGTGGGAAAAGCAAACATGCATCCAGACCATGCATGCAGACTGCAGAGACAGTGACCACCGACCTGTGATCAGAGAAGGACTCATCAGCGTCTGCGTTGAGTGTGCCCGCTGTAGCAAACATGATGGTAGTGTCCAGGTCTCCTATGATGCCACTCACCGTGCTCGCTGCGTTGATGCAAGCCTGTGTGCCACGCGCACCGGTCTGCAGGGAAGACAGCAGGTTGGCCACCTGACGACAAAGTCAACACACACACAGACATACATATACAGAGTTTACAAGTTGGGATACAAAAAGAGTTCACAAATGACTGGGTATAATTAGGTTACTTTCAATAATAATAATAATAATAATAATACATGTAATTTATATACAGCGCCATCATTCAAGTTGAGAAGATAAATTCAAAACTGAGAGCAGAGGCCCTGGAAAATAGTAATACTATGACAAATATTTATATGTATTGTACAGTCTGTGCTTCAGCTGAATATGCAAACGAACAAGAATTTAATATTCATTTTATTATATACAATATTATTAAACAGCAAAAAATTTAATTAGGATGACTGCCATAGATTAATATCCAAATAATTGTAAATAATCATGACTTTTGAGTCAACTGGATAATGATTAAGATTATATATTATTTCATAGAAATTAATATTACTTAACTGGGCCGTCAAAGGCATTAATACAACTTAAACAACAGGTGTATACAGTTCTGACTTTTGAAAATAATCAAAATCGCTGACATTGACAGTACAAGTTAATATATGAATTCAAAAGCAGCAAGAACATTCTGATTAAACAACAACTCATGATGGGCCGTAAATTCAATTTAAACACTTGATGCAAGAATTATTTAGTTATTCACTGTCAATCTTTTACGTAAGACAGCAGAATAATACCATCGAGTAGCATGAAAAGCCTTCATCATCATTACTTACAAATTCAAGGACCTTGCGCCCGTGATCGTTGAGATCCCTCTTGGCAAAGTTGTCCGTTGGATTACACTGCAGCTTGCCAGCATCCTTCACCAGGTCCACACAGCCGTTGCCGAGCTGTTGCAGCGCTGTCTTTATACGACCACCAACCTGACTCAACAGAAACGACTCAGTATGAGAAACAACTATTGACATTTACAGTACTTATTAGAAAAAAACACTTAGTGACTTGCAAAACAGTCAAAAATCAATTGAAATCTATTAAAAATATAAATACTTTAATCTTCATCACGATTTATTAAATCATTATATGGAACGACAACATGTGAAATCACATTCTTTTCGCCGCTTGACCCCAGAGTCTACTATCGCAACTGTTAAACAAATGCCTAGGTTAAATCTCGCAAACATAGAGACTACAAACATAGAGGTTACAAACATAGAAATGTTTCAGTGAATCCTATATGCACGAATCTAACAGGTAATTTCTCAACTGAATTACTTTCATACTATGACAGCTATAAAATTATATAAAACAAACCAAGTCAAAGTTCACGATTCTATATTTATCACCCATTTATACACAAAATAGCTGCCTGTACCAGTGGGTCAGCGCAGGCTCCCACAATTCCTCTGCTCTCATTGGCCAGCGCACAGTAGTCACGTGTCAGCATGTTGGCCAGGCTGCCTAGATCTTGAACATTGGTTACCGACTTGCCCATCTGTAATACAATGAAACAAAACAAACCGTTCCCATTTGAAACAAAGAACACCAGAATACTTAACAACTAAGTCGACAATGTAGACGGCAAGGAGTGAATACAAAGTCTAATAATCAGAACTCTGAACAATTCAGCAGATTTGACTAAGAAAAAAAAGAATTAGCTGTTCAAATTGAAACTAAAATTGAATTGAAGCGATACCTGAAGTTGCAAAATAAGGAATTTATTGTAGACACAGTGTGTCTGAAGTCAGACTCAACCCAGTACAAGAGCAGCGCAAGAAAGAAGCAGTGAATGCGCAACAAATGGTGCAAGTGTTACCATGTCCTGCGCGGTGCGTGCAATCTGCTTGGCAAGACGGATGATATTGGTCTGGTAGTCAACAAACGAACGGTCGTCACTCGTAGACGAACGATCGTCAGTCTGAAGAACAACAAATCACAGCAACGAATACAACAAATAGCAAAAACACACACACAAACAATAACGAAAACAGATGTCACCATTAGTCATCTAAACAATAAGAGATACGATATGTAAAATTAAAAACAAGAAGAGATGGAACCAATGAACCACATGTTGAGCACACTTTCTGTATACACTTTAAGCAAGCTGTTCTCCTAGGAATGCAATTTTTCATTCAAGGTGGTTTCCCATTGCCATCCTCATCGCCTTAGCAATGGGAGGTAAATAGCCTGCTGAAAGCCTTTATGCAATAGTGCCAATTCGGGGATCAGCCGCGAGACCTATGGGTTAGGAGTAAGACTTGCTACCACAACATCACTGCCTGTCCAGCCAGCATATACAACCAATTACATACAAAATAAAATAAAATTCACTGATCCAGCCGCCAGAAGTTGTGCTAATATCACATCTTGCAAACTACTCTCCAGCACAGAATCACTAAGATGAAACAGTAAAGCAACTAAACCGGTTGGATGCCTACTACACTAAAGTATGGCTAACTATGCAGTGACAACTCTGGTAAGAACTTTGGTTACTTAAGAACAGAGTGTTAAATTGCCATTGTTAAATACAATTTATTTCCAACACTGCAGTAACACCAGCCAGCAATAGTTTTATGAACACACAGCAGAAGCGTTCTCCGCCAATCATATTACCACCAGACAACAATGTCTCTTTTAGTATTGGTTTGTTAATTCAACAGCAACAGTATTAACATACCCTAGTGATGGCCTTGTTGATGTTATCAATGAGAACATCGGTGAGTCCCGAGGCAGACGCTGTGTCCTCAAACGTCTGGATGAGTTCCAGCAACATTTCCCTCGCAGTGTCCGCCGTCTCATCCACCGCAGCGTGGGCATTCGTCGCCTACACAACGACATGCACGCAATAACAACAATCACAACAACTACAACAACATAAATGAAATCAACCTCAACAACAACAATGAACATAACAGCAGCAGCAACAACAACAACGACTTTCAAAATAACTAGAACTACAAGTGTAGAATACAATGATTACATCAACTACAGCCACTAAGAAAACTACTGCCACGACAACAAAACAATCGTACACACAAACACAACAGTGACAGCAAGCATCAGGAAGAGTGCTGCTGCATAGAAACGAGCAAAACACACAACCGACTGTCGTGAAAGAGAAATATGAAACTAAGCAGCAACAAATAAAAGATATCACAACAAAACACTAATCTAAGTATAAAGTAGCAGTAATACTAACATTTCTTAATACTTAAATTGGAACGACTTAAAATAAATTAGAATTCAGACAAACAAGTTTCAGCTAATATGTACTCTAGCATTCACTGCATGTTTACTTATTACTGAACAAAAAACTAATGTAATATGGTATTCTGCCACATTACATAATACCTTTCTATGCGTGCTTATAAATGCTGAAAGTAAATCAATTCACATAAAAGATGTTCAATATTCCCTCACAATAACTCAGATTTTACAGTTAAATTTTTACATCAAAATCATCTACAATACACAAGTCTTTGTCAATACTCAGCTATCAATTAATGCAACCAATCAGAAAGAATTAACACTGAATGAAGCGTACTAGCACCAATAGCACAGATAGCAATGTCTACAAACTGTCAGTGCTTTCTTACTTTACTGTTGCCACCCGATTCCTTTGCAGCTACAAAGAGATTCTGCATCGACTCGATGACAGTCTTTGATTGGTCGAGCAGCGCCATCTGTGTCCTGGAGTTGAGAGTCTTGGCGGCGCAGCCAATGGCACCGGTACGCAGCGGCTCCAGGTACGTCGTCGCAGACATTACCTGACAAGTAAACATAGATAAAGTCATGTAGTCATGTAGATAAAGTCATGTAGATAAAGTCATGTAGATAAAGTCATGTAGATAGTCATGTCGATAAGGTCATGTAGATAAGGTCATGTACATAATGCCTTGTAGATAAAGTCATGAAGATAAAGCAATGTAGATGAAGTCATGAAGATAAAGTCATGTAGACAAAGTCATGTATTAAAAGTGGTGTAGATAAAGTCATGTAGATAAAGTCATGAAGATAAAGTCATGTAGTTAAGTCATGTATAAAAAGTGGTGTAGATAAAGTCATGTAGATAAAGTCATGAAGATAAGGTCATGAAGATAAGGTCATGTACATAATGCCATGAAGATAAGGTGATGAAGATAAGGTCATGTACATAATGCCATGAAGATAAGGTCATGAAGATAAGGTCATGTACATAATGCCATGTAGTTAAGGTCATGAAGATAAGGTCATGTACATAATGCCATGTAGTTAATGTCATGTACATAAAGTCATGTAGATAAAGTCATGAAGATAAGGTCATGAAGATAAGGTCATGTACATAATGTCACGTAGATAAAGTCATGTAGATAAGGTCGCATGGACAAGATCATGGATAAGTTTCACAATGTTAACTTTGTTGTAACGTATACACCTTTAGAAAAATCTATCTTAGATCTAGAATTGCCCAAATTGAATAAAATAGTGCCTTAATTTAAACCAGTTTTAACATGTCAATAAATATATATTTTATTTGCGAAGTCTTGTTTATTTTTTAGTTTGCTGAACACCAGAAGGTGAACTGCCTGTACAGGAAAATACTAATATATAAAAAATTAGGGAGTAGAGTATCCAAAAAAAAATTGATATGATAGAAAATAGCAAAACAATAATAAAATACAATATAATAAAATAGCACGGCACTGTAAATAAAAAAGAAAGTTCCGACAAAACAAGTTATGACAGCTACATAAATATCAACAAATAAACAGAATCTCGTACAAGATGTCCAAGGTTCTCAGCCTCTCCCTTGGCCGCATTGCGAATGGGGTCAATGTGCTCCAGAAGCTGTCTGGCACTGTTGATGACCATCTCCTGGTAGCTCTGCATCGTCCCATCAGCCTGCAGGGCCTTGCCCCCCTGTCCCACAGCCGAAAGGGCGGCCTGGTCCAGATCCTGGATCAGTCGGTCCATCTTCTGAATGGCTCCGTCGCACTCTCGGTGTCCCGGCGCCGCTTCACTGTCGGCACAATAAAATGGCATGCCGGTTTACACACCGTCAACTGAATGTACGTAAAATATATAATGCTAATATGCATGTAATTAACACGTACTGCATATTGCATGACTGCTATGATGCATTAAAATAGAATGCACAGAACGTTAATTTGTAGAAGATAAATTAAATTATCTGAGCAACAATGTGTTTTTATTTATCAAGCCAAGACTGAATAAATTTGACAACTTTTTATTGTTTAATCCATCATCCATTACTAATCTTCATATATCCTTTCATCATGTATATATTTTGATAAAGTATCCATGAGCTACATTTAAATCATTACTGCTATATTCCATTCTTCAACCAAAAGAACGAGCTTAAAATGATTCTAGATATATAACTGAAACAACAACCTATAAAAAATAAAATTTTGAGTCAAACATAACAAGGATATATTTAATAGACAGTGATACACAGTCGTGAGTTGTAAACTGAGGTCCAAGTACCGAATGGAAGAGACGAGACGTTTGATGGCCTCAGAGACGCTGTGTGAGTGAGTGGAGTAGGCCTGATAGGTGGGAGGATCCTTGGGATTCATCGCAAGCTGCTTGGCTGCCATCAGCATGTTACACGCTCCGTCGATGATCGAACGACCGGCCATTGTGATTGGTTCCTGGGCCTGGCGTGCCTGAACATGTTTAACACAAAACACAGGGTCTGCAACACAGACTCAATACTGTATCAACGAGTTTTAAATTTATCAAAGCATCTATCACTGTATGCGAATGTTTTGTACACAGGTCTTGTTGTACACCTTTGTATGCGAAACAAAGTCGACCATTGCCGTGGTAATATACTGTACATGCATTATGCACGTGCTTATTAACATTTTATTTTACTCATTTGCATGCATTAACTGCTATTTACAAAACTAATAACTTTTAAATAATTCTAACTGTAAAAAATTCATTCAGCATTGCAATTTTAAAATATGTAAAACATTCATGATGCCACATATATAATGAATTAGTATAAAGAAAATTATCTCTAGTAGATCTCCTAATTTCTTACTAAGTATGATATTTTTAAAAATTTCTTTGTATTCTTTGAAGTCACTTTTTGGACCACTGCCACAAGCAATTGTTTTAGAAACTGTACTAACAGTATTATAGTTCACGGTAAAATGATTTTTTTTTTTTTACTTCTATTACTTCAAGTAAATTAACCAAAACTAAATCCTGCCACATACCTTGTTGCTAATCTTAGCCGGAATACTGGCAAACTCTGGTGAGCAAGCGAAGGCTGTGAGGTCCTCGACGGCGTGCAGCAGTGGTTGCGCAGCCTCCGTGCACATTCGACGGTTCTCCTCCGTGAAATTACTGTCCAACACCTGCACCGCGCAAACACAATACTCATCTTTGCAGTAAATAATACACACTATAACTTAATTATAGTTAGCCGTCATTATATACAACAATCATCTTTTAAATTCCTATTTACTATACTTTAGTAGAGAATGAAAGATTAGACAATTTCTGCATAGCACAATACAATAGAATTTTTTTTTGCATAGCACATTTGAAATACTACATTTACAATACAATACAATATATTAGAGCATTCATAAAACGTTACAATTTAGTAGTACATTTACAATGATACATTTCTGTACAGTGCAAGAAAATAATAAAAACAAATTAATATACTTAATAATGAATTGTATTTAAGTGATGTATTCTCACTAAAAATATTGAGTTTTACTGTTGACTCACTTTAATATGAAATCTCATACAAAGAAGAATGATACATCAAAACACGCAAGTGTCTACATTCTTTCTACACAACAGTCAGTTCTATTGCTCTTAGCACAGATGATACTCGCTCAAGTTTAGATTTCTGGTATATATTATTTAACAAAGCACAATTGTTAAGTGTATGGTGCGTGATACCTTGATGGCTCTGACGAGGTTAGCCGTACTGTTAGCGACGTCCTTGGCCGACTGGACAAAGTGACGCTTGGCGACCGGGTTGTCCGTCTTGGACGACGCAAAGCGACACGTGTTGCACAGCTGTGACGTGTGTTTGGCAATCAGAGTGGCGGCAGACAGCACCTAGAAACACATCCATGCACACGGGGAACATGTATATGAAGAGTTTAAAGTGACGAGAATGAGAGCAGATAGATACATGATTCTATAGCCAATATCTAGTTGTGTTCAAATATATTGCACAGATCAATTACACAAAACTATATAACAAATTTCTACAACTAATACAATCAAATATATGCTAACTACTGTAGATGGTTAAAATATCAGTGAATATTATTGATGTAAATATGCAAAATTATATACAGGGTGCGTCAAAAAAAAACCCCCCCATAGCGGAATCTTAATAACTTCGTCAAAACCAAACGTTTTATGACAATATTTGACCGGCTACTAGAGGAGGAAATTTGACATCTTACCTCAAAATTTGGTCGAAAAATATTTA
>JAQFZK010000471.1:0-10769 GCA_034695905.1 Fridericia nemoralis | reverse complement strand
TTAAAAATCCAAGTTAACACAGCTTATTCAACAGGAAATCATTTCTTCTTGTCACTGTCAGCTTTTCTTCTTGAATTTTTAAATTTCTTGAACTCTTAGAGTCTGATTACAGACATCATTCAGGTATGCCGTAGTATGCAAGTAAGCCTAACCAACCAGAGAACTACAAAGAGGAGGAGAAATCGCACATCGGATAAAAAGCGGGACTGCTGTTGAATTTGTAAACAAAATATAATTTGTCGAAATTGCGTCAAAATTTCAGTTTTTAATCATTTTTACTTGTACCTATCTTAAAAACTAAAAGCGTAACATATTTATTTCGCAGTTTTCAGCTATAAGAAATTTTATTTTGTTAAAAATAATGCTTTGTTTACACGTTTGCACTGCACGTTTGCACGTGACCTGCTTATGGAACAGCCCAGTCAAAAGTCACGTGCCGATCCTAAGGCCGTTGGCCCAAAATCAGAGGTAGATTTTAGCTGTCCGCCATTTCTTCTTTTATTCTAATTCTTTGTAACCAACTGGCATATAACCATACTGGTCTGGTAACACAATTGAGCAAGTTTCCGCCGCTGTCGATGTTGTTTATCCAGTGTAAAATAGAAATCCTTTATTAATTATAGGTTACTTCAATTAAAGAGGTTTGTAAGCTACAGTTTCAAACTGCATATTCACATTTGAGTTTAACATTTCAATTATTTCTATCCGAAAAAGAAACTCATTTTAACATATATATTATATTAACGTCTACATTAATTTATCAAATAAAATAAGTAATAACTTACCTATACAAATATCGCATATAAATGGAATAAATTAACTGCTGCCATCTATCGAGTTAATTTATCTGAGTGTTCTAAATACAAACCCTCAGCTAAGAGTGCATAGAGCTATAGAACCATGGGGCCTATAGTTAGATCTTTTACATATGTTTAAAACCATGTAGAACCTTCAAGGTTCTTTTCAAACAGCAGTAGAACCATCTGTTCTAAGCGTGTAGACAGGACCTTTCTATCAGCCCCGTAGCCAGGATATTATTGCAAAAGGGGTCAAGATTTTAGCAGGGGGGCATAGATATTTTTGCAGGGGGCACTGCTCCTATTTCTGCCCGTTTAACACGCGCCAAGATTTTAGCAGGGGGGGGCATGTTTTAGCAGGGGGGACCTGGCCCCCTTGGGCCCCCCGCCGTAGCTACGGGGCAGATTTCTATGTATCTCATCTATATATCTTAACGTCATCTGTATATATCTTTCTAGCGTTTGTGAGTATGTGTAAAAGTGTAGTTTTGTCTGTGTAAATTATTAATTAATCCTTCAGCAATAAGATTAATTGTTAATTGATTTTGTAGTAATAGCTGAGAACGAACAATTGCAAATGGAATCCAAAGCAAAGCAGAGAGAGTTCAACAAACTGCTGTATCTTGCCATCGTTAATGGAAAACTGGCAGCCGTTAAATCCATGGTCGCTGAACGTTCAGGCAACATTCAATTTTCTATACGTGAGTACTGCAGATTATTTGATTATTTAATATTTTCCATTTTTTATTAAATTGCAGCATATGTTTAATTTGAATGAAAAGTTTATACATTGTTTTACAAAACAAGCTCAAAGTAAAAATATCCAAATCTAATATCTAGACACCGAAGACAAACAAATTTTTTTCTGAAATAATCGACGTGTCGATTCCTTGACGAAGCTAAAGTATGTGTTCACTGCTGTTGCTATGCTTAGCTTGCGTCATATGTGTTCTCGAGAAAGAACTCAATTTGCATAGCGAAATATTTTCATGATCCCGATGTAGTAGACCTACTATTTAGAAGTTAAAACAAAAAAAACATAATTTTGCTAACAATATAAGTGAGTGGGTAAAATGTATTTTTGATTAGTTCATTAATGTTTCAATGAGTTTTTATAGGATTTTGTTCGAAATATAGGGTTAATTTTCGAGTTCCTTTAGGTACAGAGTATGAATAAAGTTACATATAATGATAGTATTACATAATAGAACTAGTGCACTCTATAACCAGTGTATTTCCATGGTGACTAAATTGTTAAGCCGCGATTTCTGATTGATTCACGTGACACATGGGCGCCATTGCTTGACCCGAGCAGTCTATTGCATTTCATCAAAAGGACTGGTAGCTGTTTACAGCAACAAAATTAATTTCAGTTCATATTTTATATTAAATGGTTAACTAATTTACAGTGAATGTCCGCTGAGTATCCTATGCTACAAGTTAGGTTAAGCAAATTAAAATTAACTATTAAACTAAATATATTTTAACTGATTTGTTAATTTCACTTCTCTGCGAATCACACCGCATCGCTCGAAAGGTCTAAAAATGCAAACTAGGTATGCTATCTGAACATAGATTGGCCACACTCTTGTAGTAGAGGGCGTTAGTTAGAAGTTTCTAACTTTTCTGAAGTTCCAAACGGACAGCATATGCCGTGAACAGATTTGCTACAGTGTGTAAGTAGTCCTACTGCTCCAACAACCTCATTTTCGCTGATGTTATCTGAGATATTTTAACCTGCTGTAATTATAACGTAGAGGTATACGGGCTCGTATCCAGGGGAATCGAAGGATTCGCACGGACCCTCCCCCAGGAGATTACTCTCTTCATGCAGTGTATATATATATATATATATATATATATAATTATACATTGTTTATTATATTTGTTAAGTGGGCAATATTTTGTTGCAGACACTTCAATTTCTTGTGAATGTGCCACTCATAGTGAATTAACCACGGTCGACAATCTACGGCTGCACCCAGATGCGTTCGTTCCATTTAGCTTCGCATTGGCAGGAAGTGGATTGTCCAACCGGGAAACATGTCTGACCGTAAAACAATCTGCAGAGTACTATGCGACTTTAATTGAACAGGGTTCTTGTAGGTGTTTAGCAAAAGATAAATCAGAACAGATACCTACATGTACATACACCACTTCAGCTCTTCACGTTGCGTGCTTCCATGGTCATCTGGAAATTGTCGAGTTTCTTCTCAGTCGATGCGCTGATGTCACGCTAAAAACTGGGGTGCCTGGTGTCACACCAATTCAGGTCTGTAGCCCTGTAAAATTGAAATGTGAATCTAAATTCTAGGAAATCGTTGGTTCAGTACGAATCGATTATAATTGTGTTGCTATTGCTGTCCACGTATACAATATAATATACAATACAATAATAAATTTATAGTTAACCGGCGTCATAAAAAAGCAGAGGGCAAACCCAACTACTACTGCACAGAGGCGCCGTGAAAAATAGAAAATCAAGTGGCTGAAGATGGTGCATGGTCAAACAGATAAGTTTTAGTAACCATTTGAAAGTGGAAATATTATGGATGGTAGAGGAAAGCATGGTAGGAACCCAAAGAGGGGGAGACAGAGGTGGCAAAGTAATGGAGGGTGATCCTGCCAGAGACCTCAGAGTGTCTGGAACAGCATTCCACAGTTTGGGTGCAGCTACTGAAAAAGATCTGGACTGAAAGACTGTAGCTGCCCTCGGAACTGTGAGAAAGTTACCAGAAGATGAACGAAGAGACCTAGGTGGGTTGTATGGAAGAAGAAGAAAAGAGAGGTAAGATGGTTGTTAGGAATTCAATGTTTTAAAAGTCAGTAAGGCAGTTTTATAAAGAATTCTTTTTTCAACGGGTAACCAGTGTAGCTGCCGAAGTAACGGTTCACGTGATGTTCTCCGACCCACTCCAAGCACAATTCTAGCTGCCCTGTTTTGTACACATTGAAGACGGTGAAGATTATAAGCAGACAGACCCATTAGTACAGACTTACAATAATCTAAACGGGATGAAATGGTACATGTACCAACAAGTATGGCAGAAGAGACCGAGAGATACTTGCGAATATGCGCCAGAGCTCGAAGATTATAATTTGCAGACTTGCAGACTTGCTAAATCCGACCATGATGTGAAGAGAGTAGCTGTCGATTTGTCAGGAATCAGTATTAGGTTGTTGATTTGAGTTCGGTTAAAGATAGAGTCTACGTATGGTTGGAGAAGCGTTTCGGCTTCTTGGTAGTTTGTGTGAGAGGCTGCAGGATTAATGTTATTAGTATATGTTGTTACGGTGGAATTTGGTGGAGATGATGGAATATCAGATGTGTAGATTTTGGAGTGTGGGTGTTAGGAAAGCGCCTTGTATTACACCTGTTTTTAATTGTTGTGGCTTTGATTTGGAATGTTGGTATAGTGAAAATCCTTTTCAGCCCTTGATGTAGTTTGCTATGAATTCGATTTGAACTTTGCTAAGATCAAGGGAGAGTACAATTTTAAGTTAAGGTTTGATTTGATTGAAGCGTTGAGTTATTTGGTTTGTTATGTTTGTTATGGAGTGAAGGGCTGTGTGATTGCTGAGTTGAGTGCAAGATTTTGCATCCACGTTGAGGTTTTATTTCTGGATGTTGGATGTTATTTGTGGAAGTATGACTTTCTCTAATGTTTTGGTTATAGGTGACAGAGGAATTGGTCGGTGTGAGGTTCCGATGGAAGGATCTTGATTAGATATTGGTATTGGCATGATGTTGGCTAGTTTCCATATATGTGGGATGATATAGTGTTGAGAGCAATATTTACTAGTTTGAAAGGTATTCAAGAGCTAGTGGCTGAAGGTGTTTGAGATGACGAATACTGATGTTGCCAGGAGCGGTTGAGTTATTGCTTCGTCACTTTGGTGAATTCTATACTCTTCAAATATTTGTGTGATTGCCAATTTAATGATAACGGTGATTTTTGATAATTTGTTGGTGTTTCTGTCTATTTTTCTGTTTGATTTACTTATGGCGTGTGTTTAATAGTGTTTAGGAATTGATGGTTGAAAGCTTTGGCTTTTTCTTGTCTTTTTGTTGGCCTTTTGTTTGTATTAATGTAGGCTATTGATGGGTTACGTTGTGATAGTGGGTTGTTGTTGTTTAGGGTGCTTATCGTTAGCCAAAGAATGTTTGTGTTATTCTTCTGCTGTTCTATTTGCTCGAGTTTGGTCGTCCATATGTTAGTATTGTATTCTTGATTTAGTGAAGTTATATTGTCATTTTGTTCTTTGATTTGTGGATCTGTGGAATTTGGGATGGTAATTTTTTCTGGTTTATTATTAATTTGTTGATGTGTTCCGGTATTGGTTGGTTTATTTGTGCTTGTCTTCCTTTAGGAATGTGATGATGTTTGTCAGATAAAAGTATGATATTTGTGAGTGTTTTATTAGCAATATGTACATTGTCTGTGGGAGAGATATTTGTGAGGGCATCTACTTCCTTGGTAAAGTTGACTCAGTTTGCTTTGTTGTAGTTGGTGAGGATTTCTTTACTATTGATTAGCCGAAAAATAGTTTTGGTGTCAATACTGATTATGATAGGTAGATGATCTGACGTTATTTGTGTTTTAGTTTCTCAAGTTGTTTGATTTTGCAAGGTCAGAGGATATAAAGGTTATGTCAGGTGAAGTGGGTTGTTGTGTTGTGTGATGAGGGTATTCGTGTGTGTTGATTTTGGCTTAGAATGTTGTGATCTGATTGTTCTATTAATGTGTCTATGATTTCTCTTCTGTGGTAAATGAGAGGAGAGTATTATAATTTTGATGAGCATTGACATCACCAGCAATGAGATATTCTGGGTTGCTAGTGAGACTAGAGAAGAGAAAGGTAGGTTTTTGTAATACGCTTTTGATTTGTGTTAGTGTTTCTAAGTGGAATGTATAAGTTTATATTTGTAATTTGTTTGCCTTTGGTTAGTGGTATTTAGGTTGATTGTGTTTCAATTTGGTTTGCTTCGGGAAAAGCCGATGATTGACCTTTAGTGAACGGTATGCTGTTTTATGTAGGTAACGAGTCTTCTACCAGTGACTGTATTATTTTTGAGTTGATCATGTGAACGATCTTGTCTGACAAAACAGTAGTTTGGCATGATGGTTTTTTTTGCTAAGGAGTGAAGTTTAGTTTCTTGTATAGGAGCGATGTCAATGTCTTCCACAGCCAGGATACTTGAAGCTCAGAGATTTTGTTTTTGATACCGTATATGTTTAGTTGGAGGATTTTGAGTCTGCGATTTGATGAAGGTTTTTGTTTGTTGTGTGGGTAGGTAAGGGTAGCTGTGGATTAGCTGTGAGGTTTTGTATGATTGGGGGGTTGCTTGATGTAGTTGTTGTTGATTGGTTATTTGTAGTAATTATGCAAGTGTTTGTTGTCCGGGTGGTTTGTTGTGCAGTTGTTGTCACTGATGAAGGATGTTCAGTGGGTGTTTGATTGTTGTCTGTTTCGGTGGGACAGGTCCGGGTGGAGTTGTTTTTTGTACAGGTGATAGTAGTGCATTTTCTGTGGACCCGGTGTCTAAGGAGGGGCTGATTTAATTGAATTTTCATTTGCTTCAATTGCATAGTGAATATTGGTTATGATTTATGGGATTACAAAGGGTGCATTTTCGTGTGAAATTATTGTTGCTTGATTATATTGGGGTGGCCTGGATTATCTTCCTGATGGGGGACGCCCATGTCTGGCAAACCGATAAAACGAGTTGCGCGAAAAAATGATGCAATTTGTATCCACCTCTTCTCGCAAAATAAGTGTTTAATCCAATGTGTATAACCGTTTGCTAATTTCAACAGAATAAATTTACCAGTTAAGTATCCTAACTAAACTTTAAGCCTTACTAAACTGAGTAAGTTTAAGAAGGCGAGCATAAAATGTAAATTTACCTTATACTTATTATACATTTATTCCAAACATTAAGAGCAGACCATGTTTATAAAGTTTAAGTACTTTCAACCTAAGCACATAGATTTTCGCACGCTTTCTCGTTCACCTCTAGAAGTTCATTTACGCTATTGACGATTAACATGATTGATTTAAAGACTTCTAATTCATTTTCTCACGTGTGCAAAATAGTTGGTCATAAAATTATTGCATGTAAATTAATTTATTTTGATGTACGCAGCTACGAAAAGATGTAGAAATCTTGTTGTTTTGAAATGCAGGCTCGGAACTGTTTTTAATCATTTGTGATCGATTTATACCATCACTACAATCATTTCAATTAATCAGTACGCTACTAGTAATTATTTTATTTACAAAGTACTGGTCTTCCGATAAACTTTTACAATTCTATCAGAATCAATCTCTCTAAATCAGCAACACATTTAAAAGGAATCTTAAATACACACCGTAATAACAATTGCTTTAACATTAAATTATAGTTGCTTTCTAAATGTTCTTAATTAGGTATCTCTCTGTGGCCTCTCAGTTGCTCAGTTAGAATCGATAGTTTCCCTCTTACTAAACTTCGGTGCATCCGTAGATCAGTGCGATCCTCTTACCGGCAGAACACTGCTCCACTTGGCTATCAATCGCTCCATAGCGCCGGTTGTCAAACTACTACTGGACAATCACTGCCCCGTGGATAAGACAGACTTTCAACAACGATCCCCTCTCTATTGCGCCGTCAAGGCTGGTGAACACGAGATAGTGGAGTTGCTGGTCAAGGCAGGGGCTGATGTCAACGAAGGTCCTCCCATCGATCCTACACCCCTCGTCAGCGCGGTCAACAAACGTTGTCTAGAAACCGTCAAGGCTTTGCTATCGAGCGAATATTGTCAAATTGACAAGCCGGGCGGCGAAAACAGTCGACATCATCATACGTATGAGTTCACCGCTTTACAGCTAGCAATTCGCAGAGCAGACAATGAGGGTAATAATTATTTCATTTCCTTCTGATGTTTAATTAATAACACACATAAATTACACATAGTTTTAATTTTGAAGGCTTTAGTATGTATGTTATACTTCCTTTGCTAAGTATTTCAATTTTACTGTCGAGCATAAATTGTAATCGGACGGTTAAAAGAAATACAGTCTGAGATTTAAGACGACCTAACTGTCGTCGAACTAATCTAGCGTAGCTCATCAGTTACAGTTACGCATTCAGTTTGATATTTAAGTGTGTTATCCAACGTCTATATCCGGTTGCTAATTTGAACAGAATAAATATACCAGTTAAGTACCCTGACTTAAAAAAATGTCACGCGTGTTGTATTTTTAACGTTTTTAATACTTTCCTTTCATCATTTTTATTTGAAATAACATACTATTTGTTGGAAAAAAGTACCATGAACATTAGCTTTTTGTTAATGTTAAGTTTAACTTTTCGTTTAAATTCTGGGATGTAGCTTAAAATCAGGCAATCAGTTATTTAATTTTAGGTAGTCTCATATATGGGGATGTAAATATAAACATATATATTACATAAAAACTGTATACATGAAGAGGGAGACTTAGCTCAATTTGTCACACGCTCGATTTCAACGTGAGGGTTCGAGGTTCGACTTCCGAGCAGGTTGAGTTTCTTCTCAAATAAGTTAGGCAGACTTGTTCGCCCTATTGTCTCTTTTCGTTAAAGCAGTTAATTTGGAAGTAGCTGACTTGATACAAAGGTTAACTGACGTGTTCGCATGAGGCACCTGCCCCTACTCTGTGACTCTAGCAGTCAGGCTGAGGTACTGGTTAGGAGATCAGCACCCAAGCAACCTTGTAAGTAAAAGACGTCAAAAGCTTTATATGTTATTGTCATATATATTTCGCAATCGTTGACATTGTATTATACCTTGATATACAATATTGCTAAAGTGATCAGCAGAAGTTATTTTGTTCCTTGCATTGTTTGTTGTTAAGATTTAGATGTTGATCCAATAGTCGAGTATCTTATAGACAAAGAAGCTTCAGTTAACATCTGTCATCAAAACGGCGATACACTTCTGAT
This sequence comes from Fridericia nemoralis, assembly GCA_034695905.1. NCBI lineage: Eukaryota > Metazoa > Annelida > Clitellata > Enchytraeida > Enchytraeidae > Fridericia > Fridericia nemoralis. The sequence goes on along the minus strand of JAQFZK010000471.1, from coordinate 2,006 downwards.
GGAGATGCCTAGTATTACAATTTTCAAGATTCTAATGGCAAAGGGCTGTGATATCAACAAGAGGAACATTAGCCTGCAGGCACCCATTCACTTGGCAGCTGGGCGTGGTAAAATAGAACACGTGGAGGTCTTACTGAAGGCCGGCTGTCTGGTTGATGAACGATCTTACGACGGGTTTGTGTAATTGTTTAATATAGTAAATATTAGTTGGTATCAAGTCACTTGAAGTTTAGCTAAATTATTCATCTAACCGATTCGAAAACTTTGAACTACTATCACTTGAAAGGAAAAAGTAAAATAAAATTAGAAAAAGTAAAAGTAAAAATACAATTACCAATTTTCACAACTTTTAACAAATGCCACTTTAGAGTGTTTTAGTTGACTTCACAAAGAGAGAACTTTCGTTACGCACTTGTGTTCACGAGAAAGTTTTTACTCTATCAACGCTTTACCACCGTGCAAATAAACTCACCAATGGTTTTTCCACCGTGAAAATAACCAAAACATTTGCCACCGTCAGAATCTCCACCAGTGCGTTACCATCATGAAAATAAACTTAATCAACGGATTGTCAAACTAAATAGAAAATGAAAATAGACAACACTAACAAGATTGGTCTGGTTATCGGGTAATCATCATTACTTTTCATAGCGCAAAAGAAAAGTTTCATGCTATTAACCGTCACTTTCTAATTTGACAGATTTAAAGAAAAAGCTTAACTAATTTAACAAAGTTGCAGACTCTAGTTCAGGAATCATGATACTCTTATCTACTTTTACAGCAAAACTCCGATTACACAAGCTTGTCTATATCCAAAGATAGAAATAATAACATCCCTCCTTCAGCATCCAGTCAATGTAAACAACGAAGACCAAGACACCAACACACCGCTGCACTACGCAGCGTACAATGGTTGTCTGGAGACTTGTCAACAACTCGTGTCACGTGGTGCTGACGTCAACGCTAGGAACAGAGTCGGTGCGACGGCGCTGTGGATTGCAGTCAAAGATGCGAACGCAAGCGTTATAAAATATTTGCTCGAGGTAACGGCATGAATTCTGTATACAGTTACAGAGTTGTTCTTGGGAAATAGAAAGACTAAGACCGTAACTAGAGGAGATAGAAGAGTAAATACGAATCCCACCCAACCCTAAGGAATAAAAATGACTTGTTTACATTATAAGGTCATTTCTGGGGGTCCGAAATATCATTTATTGGTCTGATCTAACGACTCCCCTCCCCCCACGATCATTTGCACCACCACCCGAGAAGGCTGATCAGTGATTACAAGCCTGATGGCATTTGCAAAACTCGAAAAGATAAAACGCATATCAACCTACAACTAACTCGGATGTATTTCATGCTAATTTATTTTCTTTAGCAACGTAAATTTTAATTTGGATTGTGTTAAATACCTTTCACATACAATTGTATAATAACTAAGTTGTGTAGGAATAGCCTATGATTCTTGAGTTCAGAAAACAACAGCAGTTTGATTCAGATCATCTATAGTTAAAACTTTTCTATAAATTATAATGGCTTAAGAATTACAAATGCTGGCGCAGATAACTGAATAGATTTCTAACAATTAACAGCAGTTCTATATCATATTTATTCAGAAAGATATTTCATTTGAAGGCACCGAATGACTTCTGAATTAAAAGTCAGAAATATATCTTACTTACTTGCTTTGAAGTCTTGATCAATTTTTAAAACTCGAGTAGTCTATTTGGGCACAGTAAGTAATAAGCATACATGTACAAATATGTATAACGAAATAATTATTCTCATTAAACACTTATATGTTCGTTTAGCAAAACGCTCACCCCGGACTAAGGTCACAAGCCACGCATGTGACCCTTCCGCACGAAGATTCCGATTATACAGAAGACGAATATCCCGAACCCAAGTCGCCACTTTTTATTTCACTGGATCAATTCGTTCAGCCGTGCATCACCGCCATGCTCCTCGCTGCTGGAACTGACCTGTCAAAGGAAGATTGGCTG
>JAQFZK010000470.1:0-10770 GCA_034695905.1 Fridericia nemoralis | reverse complement strand
TAAGAAAATAATTATCTTATAACAATGCACATATACAGTTCACTATTTGTGCATCAAAGTTTGCTGCATAATCTCGATCCATAATGTAATTATCGGTATCTATAATGGCACTAGTTTTTTCAGCTTATTCAATAGAAAGTGAATTTCTGATTATAATCCTTCACAATATTTTATATTTTGATACATATCTGATTTTTACTTTAATTTATGTACACATTTGATATTTAACAGAAATGCTATGACAAATATGAGATATGACATTTTGATTTGAGAGCTTTTTCGAAATATTCAAAATAAATTAAATCCAATTTATGTGCTTTCCTACATTTGAATAAATATTTTAAAATAATCTCACATTCTCAAACACTGCAAACAATTTTACAATACATTTATTAGCAAACATAACAACCACAAATTTATTAGTAATATATGCAGCTATCAAACAACACATTGCTTTATGAAAAAATAAGAAAATTTATCTAAAATAAAAGCAAGAGTATAATTATTGTAGCATCATGATAGATTACTGTACACCAAGAAACTAATTTCACAACTGCATTAGCACATCACACTGCAAGTCTAATTACTCAAGCAAATGCCAAAAGCATATTAAAACAGACAAATCAATAACTAGTATTAATATATTAGTTGCTCAAGAAGTTACAGTATTAATTAGTATTAATATATTAGTTGCTCAAGAAGTTACAATTATTAATCATAATAAGCCACTTACAATGTCAGACAATGTTCAAATAAACTGTAAATTAAAGTTGAATGATTCGCTTCACTACAACTACAATTTGACACAAACATTTTCTTGAGAATTACAAGTAAATTTTTCACTTCATGGACAGATCACATCATTAATCACTGACATTTCAAGCACTACCATAAACATGCAAGAAGAAAAAAAGAAATTTAGGACAAAATGGTAATGTTCTTTATAATCTATTGCAATCGATTATACAATGCATATTATGGTAATTCTGAAAGGTCCTCTTCATAAGACTCTTCATCAAACTGCTGCTCTTCCGAATGAGAGCCTCCGTTGTCATAACCACCAAAAGACGGAATAGTTACGGACATTGTTTGACGCAATCCATCATCATACATTTCTTCCACACCACTCGCTTCATCATCATCATACTCCTGTGAGTTAGGTTCCAAGCGATAAACTGATTCATTTGTATCCAAGGTGTATCCTCCAGTCGATTCTCCAGATTTCCGTAGTGATTTCCCGACTGACGCGCCTTGTCCACGCATCAAACTACTTCTGTTCAACTCATCATCAGAGTCCTGCTTAGAATCTGGTTGTGATAATGTGAAAGTGGATCTCAGTCGATTATCTCTAGCCTGTTCAACTGCCTCCCCACTGCTCCCTTCAGACTGCTGCGACTGACTGGCTCCCCCAACACGATCAGATTTGATGAAATAATCCTGCGACTGCATTAGAGAATCTGTATTCAGATGTTCCATAGTCGACGTTGTTGAACGGTTGCTGTTCAAAGTATCTAAACAACAAAGAGCATGTGTTGCTTCAATAAAGACAACAAATGTCGACATGACATCGGTTGGATATATTCATATTTCATTTAATTGACATTAAACTGTTTCAGCTTTGCCTGGTTATGTATTCTATTCTATACAACTATTCAGATTTGAAACATATTGGTGTTGCAGATATTAAAGGTACACTCTCAGTTTGCAACAGAGAAGCTGTGTAAAAACAGCTTGTGTTACCTGCTGCAAAAACTACGTTCAAACATTTAATTGCGTGAAATGCTGTTCGCACGCACTATGGATGTCATATTCAGAAAAAATAAATAAACTGTTGAAATAAGCTAAACTGTTCACATTTGGAAACCCTAAGGTCTTGTAATATTCAAGTCCACTGGAGTCCATTTATTAGAATACAGCAGTTTAAAAAAAATTCTTTGTATATTTACAAAGCAATACATGTACATCTAGCATGGTATCACATTAATTCAAAAGTTTACTGTAAAACATCAACCATTTAAATGAATGAATTGGACATGAATGAGAGTTCTTAAATAAACCAAATCATGCTCAATGATATATAATTACCGCCACTGCAGCAAAAACATAACATACTATTATGTACTTACTGGTAGGCCTACATAGTACACTGATTCTAAGATTCTGGGCTTCAGTAGGAGCAAGACAAGAACTGCAGTACTTACTAACTCATTACTGAATTGCACTCATTACTTTACGACTTGAGACAGAAAGCAGCAATTGTCATCAGGATCTAATCAGAAAACATCAAGTAATGATAATTTTCAAATATTACAAACACAAGCAAATTTAAAATCATTTTATTTCCAATAAAGTATAAAAAATCTGGCAAGCCAAATTCAATTACACCACGTTGCTTTTGTCATTGAAGGAGTACTACTAGGCAATGTGTGTGTTGGCTGAATATCTACACTCAGTTAACATTTAAAGAAGTATCAACTAAAATGCAAGGGAAAAATGAAACGATACATATTTACATTGTATCATGTTTCATATCTGTTGATTAGCTGAGATAGCTGCCAAAATACTGCAATGGATGCATTCTTTCACTGGACAGCAAACTATTAGGTGTAATTTTTTTGCCTGCTTATAGCCAATTGAAGCGTCACCTCCAGTGACTATATATGCGAGTGATTACACATGTAGAGGTAGTTAACTTACCTTCCTGACCAGCAGTGGCATTCTTTTTTCGACTTTTCCTCACTTCACCATCAGTTAAAACGTCATCGAAATCGAATTCGTCATGAGTAATCCCCGGACTTTCTTCCAATTCCCCATCCTCCACATCTCCCTGATACTTGGGAGATGCTACAGGTCGCAGGCTATCCTTTGCAGGCTGTTTGCCACCACGACTAGACTCCCTCAGACCTTCATTACTGCTGCGCCCTGCAGTGTTTGCCTGCACTGGGCGACTGATAGGAGTAGTCTGTCTGTCCGACGTCAGTCTCAGCTGTTGGATCTGATGCTGCAATGGTCGGAACTCACCTGCATGATTGAAAGCACTTACAATAAAGTGATACGTAAAACAAAGTGATTCCAAAGCAGTTCCTGGTCATGATGAAAGAGTACAATTACAAACAACCCGGCAGAAAATGGCTAGCAACACAGTGCACCAAATATCATTTCTAGTTCGGAACAGAGTGCATAAAATAGCAAAGCGCTTCATGTATTCTAGTTAGAGGGATGCCTGAGCGATGATCTGCCTCTCAATCCTACAGCCTGATACCAGCTTAGCTACAGCATTCACAGAGATGCGGCCGATGCCTCATGCAAACACATTAGTTTAGTTTTGAAGCGTGACAGCACCAACCAAATTCACTGCTTTGGTGAAGAGGCAAGAGGGGTAACAAATATGCTTAATTTACTTGCAAGAGTGACTCAGCCTCAATCTGGGATCGAACCTACGACCCCTCGTGCTCAAAACGAGATGTTAATCATCTGAACTAGCTCACCCTCTTAAAACATCATCATTTCAAATTCAAAAAATGAATCTGCTATCTAAACCTTAATATTCAGCTACTTACCCGATGAAACTGGAAAAGCACTCGAGGATTCGGTTGAAGAATGCGTAGAAATGAGTTGCCTATTTGTGCTTCCAGACGTCGAACCTCTCGCTGATCTCTCCCAGGGGGGCACTAGACCTGCCGACAGTCTCTCCCAGTTGATTGGCCTGTGAGCCTGTCCCCCTCCACTGCTCACCTCCCCCACACTCATCTGCACTCCGGCCGCTGTATCCCGCCCACGGTCTGGTCGTTCTGCATTGCCCGCCTCCAGGAAATACTCAGATGCAAATTTCTTCGGAGATTGAACTGCATCAAAAACGGCTTGTTGTTCTGAGAGATGGACAGGAGGAACGTATACCTCTCCTTCACTTGGCAGCGGCTCCACTCCAGTATCCTAACAAACAAGAAAACCTATACATGTGACAGTATCTTCAAATGGTTATTTTTTCAGAAGTGTTTGTTTTTATTACTGTGGTATTGCAGATATATTTTTCATTGTTTAAACAATAGCATTACACAAATCCACAGGCTTTTTACAAAAAACTCTTACACTACTAATTAATATATGAAATAGTTTTTGCTTTACAGTGATTTATTTTAATAAATCAGTGAAATCCTGTAGAGTACATTCCCAGTTACCATAACATAATGAAGCAAATGAGAATACCCCCCGATGTACCTACGCGAGTTATAGAAGGACATATGACAGTAAGATATTCATCTACATCATATGCAGTACTGTTTGTTACTAAGGTACATTAGGACAAGTAGTCTAAATATGCTTCTAGATGATTTCTGTGATTATTGCACTGGACTGATAACATAAATAAACCACATTGTCCGAGTTTGATTGTTACGTGAAATTGTCAAAGGAAAAACAGAATTAAGTTGGCTAAAAGAAAAACAGATAGAAATGACGAGTGGAGAGGGAGTTGTACCGTGTCATATCCGTCAGTCTGCCCTGTGTCGTCGTCTGTGTTCCGTCGATGAGGGTGGCTCGACTGAATCAAGTGCTGACGTATGCGCTGCTTCAAACCTACACACAAATTTGCCACATATTACAGAAATCTACTCGATACATTTAAACATACGGCACAAGCTGTACTTTAGCTCTGTTTGAATATATAGACTTATTATATCTTTTGAACTAACCATTGACACTAGTTTATAAATATTAATTTACTGTTAAAACATTGCGAATTCTAAAACAAACAACATCAGTTAGTGAAAGGAATTATAAAGAAATAACAACAGACACAAAATGGATTAACGAAGTTGAATTCAACACTATCATCACTAAGATTTCAACACAGAGAAGTTAAAGAGATGTTGATTGATCCACTCAACTTTGGTTCATTAGGAGCAGAAATCTGACAACGATTAGTTAAATGAAAAGTCTCAGGATTCAAGCTGAATACAAAGCTGCAGTATTAGACGACAAAATGATTTTAATTAGATTTGTAATGAAATTAATAAAGATGAGCAAACAGTACCTTTTAAATACACTAAAAATAATACGGACATGTTTTCAAAATAAACCTACAGAAAATGTTTAATTAATGGACACAATTTTCACACGCGTAATTCAGCATAAATAATCGACATTCGAACAACTTCAGCAGAACAGTGAATGCGTGCAAGACTGGAAAGATCTAACTATACACACCCTCATCCATGTCCAGACCCGCCCCCACCTCCCCCTCACTCATTACACTGATCAACCACTGGCCCTCCGACACGTTCTCATTCACAGTCGTAGAGTCGTCCGTGGGCGGAGCTATCGACTCCTCGCTCTCTGATTCGCTGCTCTTCGATGGAGGAGGCGGAGTCTGACTGGAAACGGCTATTCTGATTGGAGTTGGCTTTTGTACAGGTAGAGGAGGAGGTCTAAAAAACAACCAAACATTACATGTACAATACATACACATTACACACACATATAATATATACATATATATATACACACGTATACCTATCTATACATAGATAGACCTAGTGCCAAATCTTGCTACAAATAAAGCATTTTCGAGGGTGGCATAAAAAGGCCTAGCATGCACGGTTGAGCAGCATATTAAAAAGTTGTGTGAAAATTATCTGAAAGATGAGAAAGTCTTCACAGACAAAGTGAATCAGTCAACTTTTATATATCGCAATGTAAAGCAACTTTGTCAGAGATTCAACAAACAGGCTTGTAACAAATTTTCACATGCACCTTCGATTGTCAAGGGAAGCCACATACTGTAAGGCACAGTATAGAAATTTTATATGCATACATACATTATATATACACAGGTCAATTCAATCTAGTCTATGATATCTGTGGGTAAAAGCAGTACAGTGTACAAAATATTAATATCTTATTCTGTAAAATTACCTACCAAGATAATAAATAGTTTTGATTGAAGTTGTTGCCCGATAACTTAAGTAACAATCAGATTTCATTTATAACACTATTGAGAGTCGCAGATATTTTGTTGGATACGATAACGTCTCTGTGAGCAGCTCAATGCCCGCCGGCAGCAGAAGAGTTCCTAAAAATGTTTGACTAAATAAAATTAGCGCTCTCTTTCTGTTGTCAAGAATAAAAGTCAAATGAATTAATCCCAATGATCAAAAACTATTTGATATATCTAGGAAATAAATAACAATACAATGAAAAACAGGAACACCTAACTGGAGCAATAACAAAAGTATAAAAGCAGAGAGCATTCAGTAAAGCATAAGAACTTACACAAATTCTTCCTTGATTGACGGCACGGGTGATGGAGCTTGTACAACTTGCCGTTGAACGATTGGCGGAGGGGGCGCCATACTGATCTCTGGCTCAAACTCTTCCGACAGGGACGGGGTGCGGACGAGTTCACGGGGCGAAGCGGGCGGGGGAGTCTGCAGGGGGGTGGAAACGTCGTGACACGTTTCAAACTCGTCTGAAACCTGTCGCCTTTGCTCCGACTCATCCGATGCACTAACTCCTAAATAACATAAGAGTAACCCCAAAACAAAGGAATAATATTAATGTAACGTGTATTTAGCTGTACAGTGTACACTCAATATTATAAATATAATGTATTAGGAGTACTTCATTCATGAATCATCAATGCAAACATTTATGAACGCAAGTTATTTTATATGATATCTATTGGCTAGTTATTACACCACTACTGTAATACGTATAGTTCTCTTGCAAGACAAAAGAAACTTATTCAGTATTGTTTACATTTTACATTTAGCTTATTAATTAGTAAAAAATTCTTTGTACTTAAAAATTAGATGACAATATCAGTGTAACTATATCAGATTACAGTTTCTAGTACACTAATCAAAATTTATTACATGAGGCTGACAATTTTGTTATTTGTTTGTAACAAAAACATTTCAAGAAGACATCCATGAGGAATTTAATTCTGTAATTGTAACAAAAAATTCTAGGTCATAGCAACCTTCATACGAGGGAAAATCTTCATCATCTTCAGTTTCCTGTTCGATTGGCTTGCTCACTGGAGCCTGCTGTCTGACTGGTGACTGGATGGAGGCACGAGGGGTGAGATCAGGGGTGGTGGGAGGGGAAAGATAGCGCGGGGGAGTGTGGATGGGTGAGTGGCGCGGAGTGGGTACTGGTGTGGCTACAAGAGGGGGCGTAGCCTGAAAATAAAAATAAGTACATCAATTTAATTACAGATGAGATCTGTAATACGATATGAAATACGATTGCAGCAATGTAAGATTTAATTGTATATTTTTAGAGATTGCAGATTTTAATAGTTTATTTTAATAATATATGAAGTTAAAATTGAAGAAATAGAGTAAAATAATATGCGCCATAGTTTTTTTAAATTTTCTCTTAAATTAAAAACATTCTATTATCAGAAATTTTGCTAATTCTAATAAAATATAATAGAACAGCTATTAATTTTAATAATACTTAGAGCATTCAATGCAACCGAGTCCGATATTCGCAAATAGCAAACTAACTGGCACACAGTAATTGAAAATGAAATAGATAACATTTTTAAAATTCAAATAAAAATACCAAACAGTTGTATGAAAACCACCGATTTGATTACAAACACCATTCAAGGAATCACAGTAGAAAAATCAGACAATCCACTAAATACAATTAGTAAATATAAATACAATTAGTAAATATATCTATTTATTATCTCAGTATATATCTATCAGACATCGGTTATCTACTTATATCAATTTAGAAATAAATTACATTCACTTGTAATAGTATAAGTTAATGATAAATGTTAACAATACAATAATTATACAAATTACTTCTTTATATGTGGCAACATTTTGTATAAGTTGCGGTAGCTGCACCGGTTCAGTAGCACCGTCCCTCGTGTTGCTGGGTGGCAGTGGATAGCCGTCACTCGTGTCGTGTTGCAGCAGAGATCTGTTGCCAACCATTGACGCGAGTCTCTCTCTCAACACATCTCTGATCAGAGCTGAGACCAGAGCATCGTCCACGGGTTGACCAGCGTCCACAAACATCTGAACGCCCGTCTCACCGAGGGCATCGACTACACATACACATAGACACACATGCATCCAAGCCCACACACACACACACACGGTATACATGTATACGCATACCCAGGCACGATATACACATATACGCACACACGCAAGTACGCATGCACACACACGTATACATCACTAGCTATACATACAAAAACAGTAGCAAACAGTAAAACTTTGTTAAGTGGACTGATACAATGAGCCCTCGATTAGTGTGGACTAGTACTCCTGGTTCTTGGCCACCGTGATTTCATTAGCAATTGTATATGGATGCAATGGACCTCGGATACCAAGCACAATTTTCTTCCTGTCCGTACAAGTCCGTTCCAACAAAGTCTCACTGAAGCTAGATGTACACTTCGGTGTAAACGTACACGCATGCAAAGTATCATAATTTCTATATGCACAAATACAGACTCACAGAAAAACAAATATACACACATTCCTCTGTGAAAACGTACAGATGTTTACTCTGTACATGCACTGAAATGAATAAGCAGTGAAGTTTCATACACATAAAACCGAGATTAAGTAAATCCATTTGGCTCAACCGTAGCATCTGTGTGCGTGCATGCATGCCAGTATTTAGCAAAACATTTATGCACACAATTAAATACATTTAAATTTATGCAAGATCATTAACTTCACGCATGTAAAGTTTACATAATGACAGATATTTATACAAGAAAAGCGCTGTGAAATTGAAAAAACAAACTAACACAAGCACATAAAGACACACACACACAAGGACACAGATACACTCAAACTACATAAAGACACACACACACACACAGGAACACAGATACACTCAAACTTATATCATCACATTAACTTCTAAACCTATAAAATGGACAAACACAGACCTACAACAGACACAAACACAGACAGACACAAACCCAGAGAGAAACAAACACAGACAGACCTACAACAGGATCAGAAGCATCTGTTGCAACAGAATTAGCATCTCCATCATCAAAGTGTGCAGACTGCCTGGTCTGGTTGGCATGAATGAGTTTCTCTTTGTTTCTGTACATCTCACTGATAAGTCTTGCCATTATCTCATGCTCCACCCTGAGACACAAAACATTATAGGCACATTTGCACCTTAGACTGTCAACTCTGCACCCTCGAATGTTAACTTTGTTGACACACACTGGTGCCTAAAAGTGTAAATATATACCTACATATTCAATTATTCATATTGAACAATCGATTAAATTCTACATATAAAATACATCGACTTTTTAGAAGCAAACAACAATATCATCCAATGACTAAATGTTCACTGCTCCCACTGTGTGTGCACAGTGAAATATATCGTAAGCATACACCAGTGATACAAACGATTTCTCTCCCAAACATATTCATCACAAACAGAATAATGATACTCAGTATTCATCCAAACAATATCTGAACATTTTTACTATGCAAAAATTTCACTACATTTGCAAAAGCACAATTCACAAAAGAAGCATGCAAATTCAGCTGTAAGTTAATATCACACTTACATAATTTTAATGTAAACTATTTAATAACATACAAGCTCCACCACTAACCAATAAAGTGAACATGAAAACTATTCATTTACAGGGCGATTAATCAATGCAACTGTGCAACCAAATATACATGCTCCTTTCTTTCAATAAAATGGCATTAATTACCAAAGAATTGTCACAAGATCTGAGATCTGTTTTGCAGTAACTTCATTAGTACCATTCAAAAATCGACTGAAACGTTTCAGTCACACAAAACCACTGACCAGTTGACGGCTTGGTTCTGCAGCAGATCAGCCCGTCGTATGTCATCAGCCAGTATGTCAGAGCTCGGATCAGTCTCCTCGAGTCGCACAGGAAACTCCGGACCGTGGTAGGGCGCTGCAGGGGGGTCAGAGTGTCCGGGGAGTAGGATGGGGGATCCTTCGTCCTCACTGACGAGATCTTCCACTGCATCGTCAGAGTCATCCACATGTTTCTATACAGCAAACAGATCACATCAGATTGTACTAGTATCAGAATTACTATATTTATTTATTTATATTATTATTTACGAAACAACAAGATCACATGCCATCTTATATAGACTGCAGCAGTATTTTCTATTTAAACAGTTATCAGATGAAATATACACAAAACAACTTTCAAACATAATGCAATTACTCCAACAAACAGAAACTTTATCTAGTATATAAAAAGTAATTAAAATCAGAATATTTGGACAATCAACAATGTTGGTTGTCCTTTAAAACAAACTGCTTCCATTATGTGTCACAGTGACAAAATATATTCTCTCTCACTACTATCCAAATAACACAAACACACAAGAAAGGCGAAAGACTACAGACCTTGACAGGAGACCGCCGGTCTTTGATGGGCTGTGGACTGTGCTTTGGAGATCTCAGTCTGTTCTCCTGCCTTGGCAGCCACAGTGGCACAGCCATTGAACTAGAATACTTGCTTGCCTTCGCTACACAGTCAAACGATGCAAAACCAATTCATGCAAATGATATAACAACAAATAAATAAATAAGAAATAAATTATGACAAAAAATAATTATAAACAATTTAACACTACTGTTACAATATTCTGTTAATTGAAATTAACTGAATAAACTCTGTACACAATACTGTATACAAGAACAGAAAGAGTATTATACATAGTAATGGTGTCAAGTAACTTAAATATTTATTTCCTCCCTCCTATCCCC
>JAQFZK010000469.1:0-10776 GCA_034695905.1 Fridericia nemoralis | reverse complement strand
CAATAAGCTAACGCTTGGTCCTCATTTGTGGTCCACCGGCTTACTGGTGGACTTCCTAAAGGTATTCCTAAAGGTATATAATTCATGTACTGGAAATAAGTAAAAAGTTAATTGCTAATTTGTAACAAAGCTGATAACTGAAGATGCTGTATTTGAGGGTGGGTTTAAAATGCGGGGGTACGGGGATTTTCAGAGGCTAAACTGCGGGGAAACTTGCGGGGAAAACCCCGCAGTTTAGCCCAACCTCGAGAAATTTTTCTGGGACTAATTAGACTAAACTGCGGATATCAAATATGCGGGAATTTCATTTAATTTTACGAATAAATAAACAATTAAGCAAACTTCTACTTCCACGGTTACTTGCCCATGCATAGATATCAGATTAGTAGAGAGAGCAAGCCTAAATCACCCTATTCTCCATGTTGAGTTGAAGCTTGATTTCCAAGGTCTTTAGCATTGTTGTTTTAGCAGGTCATTTTGCCAACATATTAGTGAGAAAATCATTAAAGCATTAAAGCGTGGCGACCTAGTCACAACATTCAAAATTCTAAAACAGTTTATGAATATTAATGTCGAAAAACAATTTCAGATTAATACAAGGATTTCAAGTGGACATAGTTTTAAACTATATTTATGTTACAATGTTATGTTACTGTACATTTTAATAATTGAAACTATGTCTTGAATATTTAAAATGTCTTTTGTTTTCAGGTAACAATGAAATAAAGTTGCTGATTATCTAGCCAAGATGGGAAATTAGAAATAAAGAAGTTTGTAGCAGACAATCCTACTTTGTATGATACCCTGCAGTGTATGAATGTAATACTGAAGTGTCAATGACAACTGAACGTTTGTGTATTACATCGGATTCAATCAGTTCAACAAACAATGTCTGACATTGCTACAAATAATCTTTCACCCAGTGAGACCGATTTATCTGATACTATTTTACAAAATGTTTCACCAAACGACACTAGTGCAAATGGGGATACTGACAATGAGTGTAAGTCATTACTAGATGGCAAGCAGGATATTAGCTCGATGGATACAGCTGTCGTGTCTAAGGGCGCTGAAGATGATTCAGGAAACCATGATATTAGTAGTCGCAACAGTAGTACCTGTAACAGCCCCCAGTGTAACACTGCGACAGATGCCACCTATAGTCCTGACACTGGTAACAGTCAGGTGGGTAGAACTTTCAGTAACAGTTTACCCGTGTCAAGTGTTAGAGGTGCAGGGCATAGAAAGAATCCTAAGAAATCACTGAATGAGCTGCACAAACAGTTGCTCGAGAAGCTTCTTCCAAGTGCAGACATTGCAGGCTCTGATCAACAGCTGCCTGACTTCCTAAGTCATTCTACTGGTGGCCAGTCCAACACTCCATCTGGAAGACAAACCCCAAATGAAGAGGAAACTATGAACAACAACGAATTGACAAGCAGGGGTGAAGATGTTGCAGTTCCAGTAAGTGATTCTAGTCGTAACACAGAGATGCTGATGCAGGTGAAATCTTCAGACCAGATGCTGGGAGAAATGAAAGAAGAGTCGGATTCTGCAATGCAAAATGTCAGCGAATCGAATTGTGAAGCGCAGGGTATCAAACTTAAAGACTCAAAGGCAAATGATGCCCTTGCGAAGAATTTAAATTCTGCTGCAACAGATGCAAAAATCAATTCAGATGCTGATGGGGGCGATGTAGGGAAAACAAATGATGAGAAAATATCAATGTCAAACGCTAAGGATCTATCTTCTCGTGAAAAAGGCCTTTTTCCTTGTCAGGTTGTAAACTGTGTACGTGCATTCAATAAAGAGGCTGATTTTAGTTTGCATGTGACGAAAGATCATGCAGATATACTTCATGCAATTCCCTGTCCGTTATGCTTTGATGTTTTTTCTGCGCATCAGGATGGTACGCTTTCTTCTCATCTAACATCTCATGTGCAGAATCTCCTGCGATGCGCTTATTGTACGACGATGCGTGACACAAAAGACGAACTGAGTAAACATTTCTCTGAAGCTCATCCTGGCCTTGCAAAGAAGTACAATGTCTGCATGAAGATTGTCAACAATTTACGGCGCATGACGGGCAAAGTATCGTCAGCAGCTGCAAGTACATCGGAAAATACGAACACAAAGGCAGTAGCTAGTAAATCAGCAAGTTCTGCATTATCAACCAAGGCAGATATTTCTATGAAATCCCTTTCTTCTGTTTCAAGTAGCCTTGTTACGAATAGGAATGGCACAGGCAGCAAAACGTGCGGTAGTGTAGTGTTAAGCACAGAACCAAAGGTGTCAAACAGTGCAAGTGACAAAATAATGGAGGAGGAGTCAAAGGCTTCATTTGATGATTCAAATAAACAAGATGTTTCCTTTGTTGACCCAGTTAGTGATTTGACGAACGCTTCTAAAACTGTGCCTGAATCCTTGGCTCCTATTGCTTCCGAATCGAGTAATTCTGATCTTTCTAAATCGGATCCGTCTTCAAATCAGAATCGTTCAAGAAAGACGCGTAAGGCAGCTAAGCCGGTCCGAATCGATATGGAGCAGGTAGACGAAGTGGTGACGATCAAATGTGCAACATCAGAGATGTCTGTTAAGTGCAAACAGTGCAACTACACGTGCAATACAAACTGTGAGTTGCAGCTGCACGCGGCGCAGTGTCATGCACAGGATCGTGCGCCTGCGTCGGGGTCGTACACGTGTCGTTTGTGCAAGATGAAGTGTGACGACAGGGAGGAGTACGTGCATCACATGGCACACCATCCTGGCAACCATGTGAGTACTACTTGTCTAATATAATGTGAATATATAATATACGGTATATATCGTAAAAAAAATTAGGTCATCTTTTTCCAAGCTTTCAAGGGATTGCACAAAATAAATAGTAGTAAATAATTTAAAGTAAGTGATATTTTATTTGATTGCAATTATAGTTAAACATTGTTTGAGGTTATTCTTTTAAGTCATAATATATTTTAGTAATATTCGTTTATAGTTTATTTTAGTAATATTCGTTTATAATTTATTTAAGTAATATTTGTTTAAGAGAGGCATATATGATTACAGTTAAACCCAGTGATATACTCTCGTGTGTTATTTTCAAGTGTTTTGTTGAGAGCAAATTGGGTGTAACGTTTGTGCAGTGTTGTTTTACAGTTCCAGTTGGCGGTTCAATAAATTAACTAAAACAGGGACACAAATGAGACTGAGGTTGTTTACATTGAGAGCTTCATGGTCCAAATATATTCTGATGGATACTGCTTTTTGCCCTTATTGCTTTGATAAAATAGAAAGAATTTAACATTTCTTTGTCTAGTGTAAACAGGACACAATGCAATGAATTGAACTTCTTGACAACTGGAGCATTATTATGAGCAATGCTGAGGATATTCCTGTGCTCAATGCAATGTCCTACTACAAATTGACCTACTTGTTATTGACAAACTTCTTGTTGACCTACTTATTATTGATCTACTTCATAAAGACTTGTATGCAACAAGCAGTGCTACTTCTATTGATGAAATTATCAAATGCAACAGATCATTGTACCTAGCAATGGTGGACAATGGTGGCACTGTCATACAAACAGATTTTCTTCAGTTGATCAATGATTACTATAGCTTCTCAAAAATTCTTTATTTTAGAAATTTTGTTGTTATTTTTTATTGCATATGATGTGAATAAGATTCTGAGGCAAGAACTATGATTATTTTGTATGTATATAGCTAATGATAAGCTTTTTGTGTAATATGATAACATTACAACATTATATTTTAGTTTTTGTATAGGACCTAATAACGATGTAAAGTTTATTTCTGTTTTATTGTGTTTAGTGATTTTTGCTATATTTTCTTATAGGCCAAATATGCTAACTGTGATGTTGTGGGTGAACACTCAGCGGGATTGATGTCCTGTTGTCACCTGAATTATGTAATAATAAAAAGAAAAGACAAAAAAGAACATTTTGTTCAAATGTTTATTAGTTTAGAACAAACATTTTATTTATAGAAAAGTTTTAATTTAATAATTTGATCAATTGATTTTATGATATATGACCTAATTGGAAACAGCGTGTATGTAACTTATCTTTGATATTGTTAAGGTTTGGTCTTTAAATTTTTGTATGACACAAAATTGTTTGACGTGTGTGTATGCAGTTTTTGTTAATAAATAAAGGTGTCACTTTTTCAGACATTACGTCGGTTCGTCTGCCCCTACTGTCCAGAGATGAAATCCAACATGGAGGACATTGAAGATCACATCGGAGGCTCTCATCCCAACGAATCATTCCGCTTTGAGGTCCAACAGGACATCGTCTCATACCTACACGGCATGCTCGAATGTCCTGTTTGTCTGGGAGCCTATTTCTGGAAATCCTGCTTTTTACAGCACATCAAAAACGAGCATAAACTGGTTGAGCTTGCGACCCATCTGAACGAAAAATATCCAGATGTAGGGGTAAAGGGTTCGTCGAAGAGTTCGGGTCTTCCAAAAATAGAGGGAATTCCGAAGAGTCTATTTGGGGATGCCTTACCGAAGTTGGAGGATGTGATGAATGCGGCTGAAGAGTTGACTGAGGTAATCGATTTGGAGAATGATAGTATTAAAGGGATGGACGCGAGTGATGATGTTTGGATAGAGAACGCAAACATTTCTAGTAATAAAATTAGTGCTGCAGATGGAAAATCAGTAAACTGGAACTCAGAGGAGATGAATGCTGTGAACCGTTTCATGTATCACTGCGATGTCTGTACATATTCCGCGAGCAGCTTCGACGCACTGACAGAACATTCATACATTCATCAAGCTGTCAGTCCAAGACACGATTCATTTTCGTCTGGGTCGTCAGCCGGCGGCAGCATCATTCGGAAACTGCTAACCGGTTCTGGCGATAAAGTGTTAACGCAGATGCAAACAAATATGACACCAGACGAGGTGGTGGAATTAGATGAGAGCTTTGAGACGAGTTTATCGAAGCAAACGTTAACTTTCATAAAAGAAGTTGATATGAGTAAGGAGGGAACGATTGTAAAGAGACGGCATGCCACTGTTCTCCGATGTCACTTGTGCCCATTCCAGACCAGTAAGACCGTGCATTATCGACGACATCTTGAGATTCACGATCGCAACGAGACGATACGCGACGGCTACAAGTGCGGCTACTGTCACTTCCGTCATCCGCGTCTCAACTGCATCAAGTTTCACCTGGGGAAGTATCACGGCGATCTGCCTAACAAGATGTTTCGTATTGTCGACGGGGAGAGAATTGAAGTTTCGGCGGAAGATTATCCGAGTTCACGTCGGTCGCGTGGAGGGGGAGGAGGAACAGGAGGAGGACAGACGCTCTCCGAAACATCTCCTGTTGTTCTGAGAGTAGGCGATGAAAAACGTGCAACCGTTCGATATGAACCGGATAACTTTGCCGCAAAATCTCCGACGAAGCGACACTTGATTCCCTCTTCTGTCGCCACAGTGATACAGGATGATTATGATGATGATGTGGCAGTGAAAAAACGGAGAACGGACAGAGAAAGAGACGAGATCATCGCGCAGTTTGAGAGAGGCCTTTCAACGCAGATGATATACGACGGTATGGTTAAGTGTCCCCTGTGCAGCTTTGAGAATCGTGTGAGAATCAATATGGTGCGTCATCTGCGCATGCACACAGAGGAAGGCTACGAAGGTTTTGAAGAGAGCAGTACGTGTGGTGAATCCAGTGTTGCGTTACAGCAGGGTTCAGTTTCTAATAGTACGGGTATTTCAACTTCAACAAATCCAGTTCCTTCCAAGACTAACAGCGGTGGGAAGTCATTGCTGCGGTCTATACTTTCCGAAAAACCATTGGTTTGTCTTTTTTATTCTTATTCTTCAATAAAATGTTTACTTGTTTATGATGATTTTGTTTAATGTTAATGTAATTTGTTAAATGATATAGTATTTCACGGTTGATATTTCAGTAGAGATGAGAAATTGCACTTTGATAAGGCGTTGTTTCTGGTCACAGGTGTATGATTATATATGTATATGTATATATTACATATGAACATTGAGCAGCGCTCGGTAGCTCAGTCGTCTAACTCGTTGGACAATATTTAACCGTCGATCCGACGGTTCGAGATTCAACGACCGCTTGGCGGCTGTGTTATTGAGTAAGACCCTTCAGCAAGTTGTTTATCTGCTCACTGCTTAAACCAGAGAATTGCTCGTTGCTCAGTCTGTTACTACTGCTGATGTCTTCAAGTGTGTTTCATTTGAATCCACACCGGTGCACCTCTGAGACTTGGTTAAGAGGCACGGTATAAATGTCTGTACTTTACTGTACTATATATATAAGACTAGTCTGATGACACATCTTTATGCGTAATGGTCATTTAGTAATGCCATTCATTCTTCGATTGCTAACGTTCACTTCACCAGTTTTTCCTTCTGCAATATTAATTCAGTAACAATCCACAGTTTACAAAGGTAAGCTTGGATCTTGAGCAAAAGTACTTAGGCTTGTTAAGTTGTTAGTATATTTGTTATTTCTTGTTCAAATGTTACCAATATGTTGCTTTTTTTAAATTCTCAACTTGATAAATGCAAATTTTTACACAGTTGTACACATTCACAGCACCATCACTGTCGTTGATATAAATTTTTCTTTGCAATTGTATTGCCAAAGGCTTTGAAGCAGAATCTAGATGACAGCCAAAGTGCAGATTGCATCCTCAGCTCAGATGATAGTTTCACCATCACGTCCACATCCTCCCTCGCCACTCTTCACCAGGTTGGCAACACGTTGTACAGCACCCGCCAGCGCGCGTCCTCTCGGACCCTCGGCGGTCTGTCGTCGGACTTTGTCAACTACGTATTCCAAGTGTCGCCGGACACGTATCAGTGTCGAGAGTGTCAGTTCACGAATCGTTACCCGTCGAAAGTAAAGCGACACTTCTATTGCAAGCATTCGAGCGTGATGCCGTTTCGTTGTGGCAACTGTACGTTTGAAGCGATAGAGAGCGGGAAGGTCCGCAGTCATTCTGTTGCCGAACATTCGTAAGTGTCTTGCATAACTTTTTTATATTTTCATTTAGTTTGCTTAATATTGTAGTTTTTACACATCTCAAGTCAAGTAGAAAGTATATTAGTATGGAAATACTGTCTGCTTATAAATGAAATGTAAATGGTGTTTATTTAGCTGTCGTGAGAATAACAAATGTTAAACAATCTAGATTGCTATTTAATAATAATAGGGTTGATAATTATTATAGTATGATGTGAATTCTAATATTTCAACTTTTCATTCTGGTATTTGAGAGTAGTAGCAGTGTTGGTGAATTTACAGGTTTGAGACGTATTGTGTTTCAAATTGTGGCGTAGTGTTTAAGGCATTCGGAAAAGATATGCGTTGTTTAAAATAATAGAGAAAAACAATGAAGGGTGATTTGTGCACCAATGAATGATGATTTGTACACAATAGAAGTAAATTATAAAGTGCAGCAAGTCAATGTAATTATATATGATTCAAATTAAAACTCAAATTGTGCAGGGCATGCACAATTATGAAATTTATGATATTATAAAGGCACAAAATATCGGATAAAAATAGCTGATCGTTATCTTTTACGTTACCTTTGTGTAAAACATCATCGCCTAGTAACGATAGCCTGAAAGTTTCAAAAGACATTATTCAGTAGGTTTTGGTTTTTATTTGCAGCGATCTACAAGTGGTCGTCCTCAGACAAGAAGCCGTGTTGAACAGGTCTAAGACATCATCCAATAAGAACGCTTCCATGGAGATAATTGAAGATGATCCTCTTGCTGAAGACATTGGGGGAACCATAGAGGATGAGAATGATGATGACGAATTGAAGAACGTAACAGTTCTCGAGGAGACGATAAGTGCTGAGTATGGGGATGGTCACGGGGACCGCTGGCTTGCGCAGTTCATAACGGGTCAGGAGGGCTGCGCCGAGCAACTTTGCAAACTGTGCGGCTTCCAAACGGGTGACGTCACGGGGGGGTTGGCCCAGCAGTCGGACGTGCTGAAGAAACACATTTATGAGACGCATCTGAGACATTACCCGTACTCTTGTCACTACTGTGGTACAGCAATGTCCGACGTGAAACGACTCAAGTCACATATTGATCGAAATCATCCGAGTAAGTGAGGGGTTGAGTGTGTGTGTATGTCAGGGATGGTTATTTATTTATGTATGTATGTATGTATGTACGTATGTATGTATATTTGTATGTTTGCATGTAATAATAATAAGCTGACATTTGCTTATCCGATGCCATTCTCATGGAATCTGAATCGTTTCCGATATTGGACCGACCACATACGTAGACATAGGCACATATATATTGCCTGCTGTTTCTAGCGGTTTTGTTTCATCTGCCCCCAGATGGTGCATCTAGTAAATCAACATTGCGGGATAAATCGGAACGAACACGAATAGCCGAATATTTTCTGGTGGTGCCGGGATTTGAACCCTTGCCACTCAGATTTCAATCCAAGCACTTCAATCATTCGGCCATCACGACTCACCGCACATTGATGTATGTAATTATGTATGTAATATAATGCATCCATAGATATTATTAAAGTGTAATCCATTGAGGCACCTTCTTTCAATTCTGATATTGCACCCCAGTTACAGAATGTAACTACATGATCTGTTGATGCTATAGTACAATCAAAACTAGAGAGAGTTGTCAAAATGGATGTAGTGGCAGCAGATTATTATTACATATTCTTTTCTTGCTGAAAGGGTTGAAGATCTCTACTGAACTCACAAATGTAAATGACAGAATTTTAAAACTCTGATCATGTTTTAAATGGTAGCCCCATTTAGGTTTCGCATCTTTTTCAAGTGTCTAGTACATTGTAGCCTTTCACTTTTGGACAGTCACAGTCTACAGACCAGGTGATTACAATAAATTCTGTTGGTTTTGTGTTTAGATCTTCCCTACATCACAATGTGTCGAATATTTGAGGACGACCTTGAGCCCCTCACCCCTGTACTCAGTGACCCAAACACTCTCACTCCACCGTTCATCGAATCCAAAAATCCGACAGAACCATCGGAATCCAGCCAATTGGATTATGCTCTGGATTCCGATTCGATGAACGTAATTAAGATTGAACCGATTGATGACGAGGCACCTCAGATTGACTTCTATCCAATGTCAAAGAGTTCTTTCAATGAAAAGGATTCTTCGGATGAACGGACTGAAATAGACGAAGAGGAACAAGAAGAATCTGAGATGATGATGTTCGATGAAGAAAATGAAAGTGGTATTCCTGCCTCGGCAACAAGATTACCCGATAATGCTGTGAAGGCATCGAGCCGACGACAGTTTCGCTGCGCTTACTGCGGCGTCCTCTCAAAGTGGAACCGTCGTGACATGAGACTTCACGTACTACACGTTCACATGCATCGGCGCGTCTTTACTTGTCGCTATTGCGGGTTTGGTAACAGCAAGAGTCGCATTGCAGTTCGTTCACATTGTGCTAGGGTTCACCCAAACAAAGCGCAGTCGATACGCGATGACGTTGCTTTGCTGGAGATGATCAATCCAATACACGACGACCAGAACGGAATTATTACGATTGCGATGTGTCGACCAGACGGTGCGTCGATTCAGAATGTCGGTGAACTGACAAAATACATCGCCAAGCATCACAGCAATTCGGACGTTAAAAACAAACAGCCGACGAGCAAGAGACCCGAACAGCGAATTGCGCCGATTCAAAAGAAATCGTATGAAATGGAGGAAAGTGTGGGATCGTCTATTTTGCAGTCGAGGAGTCATGCGGATAGTGCGATGGTGGTGGCGGATTCTAAATGCAGTGCGTGGAAATGCAAGCTGTGCGGATTGTGCGACGCGAGAGTGAGGAAGATCAAGCAGCACATCGTCTGCCATCACATGAAGCTGAAGCCTTTTAGTTGTCCTTACTGCCCCACGTACATGTGGAAGATGGCGGGCATCGTTAATCACATCGCAAAGGAACACAAAGGAAAAGTCGTTCGTGCAAACCTTACGTCTCACGAGAAGGCAGCCTACCTCGAGCGAAACATCGAACGAGTCATCATCTCTGAAAAGGACTCGTTGCTTCAGACAAATGAAAGGAGCTCTACATCGGAATCAGCTTCACAAATGGAAGAAAGATCCGGTGCCGAGAAACGCGGCAGATCATGGAGCGATTCTAAAACCTCGTTGAGGGATGAACCCCCGTCTCGCAGTTCGGTCGACGGGGGTTCGGCGGTAAAATCCGATGGTGTTGGGATACCAGCTATATACCGATGCCGTATCTGTGGGTACGAGGATGGTCGCAAGGACAAGGCCAAGTACCACGTGGTCAAGTGTCATCTGGGCATGAGACAGTTCAGCTGTCCACATTGTCTTGAGTACATGTGGGGACGACGACAGGTAATTTGTTCACGCTTTTCTTGTTACCCATTTTAATTTAAACTAGTTAGTTTTAGATCATTTTGCCTAAACGTATTTTTAAAAATTGTGACTAGCTTGTAAGACAATTATACCACTGCATAACTTTTTAATACTGTTATATTTTAAGTTGTCTTATTAGTATAAGAGTTTTATAGAGTGTCCTATAAAGTATAAATTATTATATAGTTCTGTTACTAAACTATAATGCTCGAGTGCACATCAGAGGGCCAGACTGAGGAAATAGTCTCGAGCTGGTAAGTCCGAGATTATGTACCTCATTAACATAAACCTCGAACAGACAAACCTGGTGTGCACCAACATAGCTCGAGATTATGAATG